>JAUZST010006799.1:12500-39925 GCA_034779995.1 Parotocinclus haroldoi
TGTAGAGTTCTGGTTCCCAAATGACAGGAGGGGGGTGGGGGGTGGGGGGGTTGGGTTTGGGTTTGTGGCGCAATTATTGGCTGTGAAATGACAAAATCAAACGTTTTCTGAGCCAATCGTCAAGAACATTAGATAGGGAAGATTAGAGAACATGCAAATCAAACGAACGAAGACTTACTGAGCTTCATAATCAACCAAGAGATATAAAATATCTTTGGTAAATTGGGAAGTACTGAAATGTTTGGTACTAGAACTGGCACTTTTGCTACTTTTTTGTTATTGAATCTGGATCATTGGATACCGGATCATCTAGTGGTACCTTTGGTGCTAGAAGGGTTACCTCTGGTTCTTTTCTTATGTTATTATTTTTTATATACGTCTCTCTCTCTCTCTCTGTCTGTTAGGAATTTATTCTGATTTAATAATACTAAAGATTGTTTATCACGTTTCCTACTGAAGAGAACGCATGCGCATTTACAGCAAATTCACTTCAATCAAACTATTTAACCACACAACCCTTTTTTTGCCATTTGCCCCGTGGTGCCAGTGCTTCTGTAAGAACTCCTTGTGCAAATGTCATTTTGTTGAGAACAGGGTGTAGAGTACGGAGCTTGAGGATCGTGGAAATGTGTTAGAACTTACGAAAAATACACAATAAGCAGTTCTTCACGTTTAAATGTTTAAATGTTTGATGTTCAGGTGTGTAAATAAGTATTTTCGCAAAAGTATGAACTGTATGATCCTTTCTCTCTCTCCTCTCTTCCCCCCCCCCATCCCCCCCCAATTTTATATCCCGGTAGTTGATGTACTGCATGTTTAACACTTTTATTTTCTTGTAGTGTAATAAAGGCTTGCAGTAAACGTGTGTTTGTTTGTGCCTGTGTGTTTGTTTGTGTGTGTGTGTGTGTGTGTGTGTGTGTGTGTGTGTGTGTGTGCGTGCGCGCGCATGTACGTGTTTTCATACACTTGCACCAGCATACTTCCCGCCTGCGCTGCCACAGCTGGCAGGTGTTTCACACGTGTTCAATAAATACTAAGCTAAATTCAAAATAGAAAATAAAACAGAGAGTGTGAGCACAGGGAGCAGGAGCGAAACCTAAATCAGCCTTAAGATAAACAAGTTATTCATCAGAAGATCCTCACTGAACACTAAGAGCAAATAAGCAAATAAATCGTATATACCATATACATTTAAAAAAAAAAAAAAGCTAATATCATCATTTGTAAAATACTATTTACTGAACACTTTTGTATGGAGCGAACAAGCAAACCAAAAAAAAAAAAACCCCAACGTTTCTTGCGTTTATAAATATGAACCTGAGATATTTATTGTCTTCTTGCCAAAGAGCACAGGGCGTCTGATTCTCCCCGTTTCCATGGTGACGGTCCATCCTGGAGGCCGCCGAACCCAGAGAAGTGGGCGGAGCTTGTGGACCTGGTTATACCACGAGGCTTGTTATTTGTTTTTTTTTTGTACGGTAAAGTTTTAAGTGGTGTCTGTATGGTAGAGCTTGATAAAGATTTGATAAAGTAATCCCTTACCCATGTGCTCCTATCAGAGAGTGATGAACGACTGAGGGAGCGCAGAGAGATCACCCCTCTTCCGTTTAGGCTTTCAAGGACTGAAATTCCTCCAGGTTCGGAATGGTTTCATGATATTATGCTCACAATATAAAATGCCGTCCAGTCCGTTTTCAAAGCCTGAGCCTTCGAGGAGAAAAGAGGTGGAAAAAGTCAATGTAAAAAAGTTCTGGAGGCTGCGTTTGTACCAAATCAGGATGAATGATCACCCATCGTCGTTCCGTTCTTTCACCAACCAAGACGTCGCTAGATCTCAACTGTCTTCGTCCCAAATCCAATTGGAACGGATGTTGAGCAGATAAAAAGCTCAATCTCATAATACATCTCGGGTTCATGGTTTCTGCCTTACCATACGGCTCACAAAAAAACTTCTATAAAGTATTAAATAAAATATCGCCTAATGTTTGTGAGCGGTGCATATCGACCTACTGCATACAAAAACGACCTTTAACGAGCTGAAAACGCAAAGTCGTGACCACAAAGCTAACATAGCCTGCACATTTTAGTTCAATACCTTTCCCAAAACAGTCATTACAGCATCGTTCCGCAGTGCTTTCTAACCCACCATCGACATTCACCAATGTTCCTCAGAGACCTTACAAGCCTAAAAGCTGACCAAAAAAAAAAAGATTATATACCATACTGTTACTTGTAACTAGTACATGCAGTAAGGTTAATATCAGAGCTACACAGATCATGCACTTGAGTTAAAGCACAAAAGTGTTTTACCTTCATGGCACCTAAAGTAACACTGCCCTGATATTTTAGGCTTCTGAAGTCCTATTGGTATGTTTATAACAAGACTTTATGCTTAATCAACTCATTTAAGGTGAGTAGACTCCTAATGTCGCTCTTTTTTTTATTACAACATGTTCATTAGTCCAACAGGTCAAGGGTTCAAAACAAAACGTGTTGCTTCTTGCTTATTTCCCTGGTGTACGTTGCTGTTTTTATGCAAACAAAAGACAAAGGGAACGACAATGTAGCTGGGTGATAAGTAAGTCAGCTGACTTTGTTTGAAATACAGTGGAGTTAAAGTAAGATGTAATCCAAACCGGAAAGTACAGATACATGAAAAGTACATTTACTTGGGTACCGTCCGGCACCGGCTCATACACACAGCATTTGTGAAGAAGGGCGTATTTGGGGTCCTGCCGGTGGGATGAGGCGAGAGACGAGAGACGGGAGAGGGGTCGACGCTGAGCTGAAAGGTTTGAAGCGATAAAGTAAAGCAAAGAAAGCACAGAAGGTGGTCTGGTTTGGGGCTGGGAGGAGGAGGAGGAGGAGGAGGATGTTGCTAAAAGTGTAGAGAAGGTAAAATAAGAGGAATGTCACACAGCAGCGATGCAGGTAGACGAGGCAGCGCCGTTTCCTGTCCTGTGCGTGAGCTCGAACATGCTAATGTCAGTGTAGATCGCCGGGGTTCAGCGCAAGAAGCTCTTCAACTTTTCAGCGTAAGTCGATTTCATGACCGAATCTATCTAATAAGCTGTCAGGTTCATGTCTGCTCCTCGTCCAGGTCTCACGCCGCTGCTGAACTGTGTGTGTTTAGGTCGCAGCTACAGGATTTCTTTTGCATTTTCGCACTTTTCTAAAAATGAGCAGCTTGGTTTTCAGTCGGGTTTCTGTCTTAGAGTCTTGAGGCTGCCTTCTTTCAAGCTTGAAATCCGCACGGTGCCGACGAACGAACAATTCTGTACGTTACGGACGAAATATCGAGCGTTGAGCATGATCGTTTTGATCCCGTAAGGCCTTAAAGGAGAGTAAACAACGTACCGTTATGTTCATCAAAAGTTGTGTGTGTGTGTGTGTGTGTTTATGGAATCAGTGTCGACAGTACACACCAGGACCAAGAGCCATTAAATAATGAACCAAATTAGACGTCAGGAAGGCAGAAATATGACCTGTGTCTCTTTGGTTTAATAATTTAAAAAAACAAAAAAAAACGGCTCACCAAAATGAGGGGGTATTTGAAAATGGTTATGAAGCGATTGAAAAGGGCTATCCGATTTGATTTCATTGAACCAGATCGTCAGAAAAGTCAAGGAAGGTTTACGCAAAAAGAGGACGCCAATGAGTTGCAAAATCAATTGCAGTGATTGACTATTAAGTGATATTTTTATGGGGCTGAATTCAACTGGACCAGGGTGCCTCCGCGTTGTGTTCAGCAGGGTGTATGGTCACCCAGGAGGGTCAAAACACCCTGCCCGTGACAGGGCATGGACAGGACCAGATCATCGAGCAGATCTGATGGATCCTCTTGGTATTCGTTATAAAATATCCCGTTATTTCTGTGAGCAGGGTACGACCCATTAAATAAGGCTGTCTTCGTTGTGCATTTATATAACGGTACGTCTCAGATATGAAAATCTTTTCAGATAATTGAAGATCTTCAGTGGATCGTGACCTTAGTGCAGATTTGAATGAAGTGGAATCTTAAATAACAGCAGCACGTTCATCGAGTCGACATGCATATGCATAATGCATATTTACTATTCTAAAGGATCGTGATTATTTTTTTAGCCCCGTGCTGAGCTTACCTGCAGCACAAGTTACATGAAAACGTCTCCAAACGTGCTTGCGACTCCTTTATACATACTGTTCATCCGAGTGCATTTACTGAGGGTGCAATTTCAACGTTTACTAGTTCACTAGTGTTCGCTTAAGCCTGACTAGCACAACGTTTGGCTGCTGTTAAACTGGATTCGCGTTTACGAAAAGTTCTGCGTGTCCATGATCTACCTTCGAGTGTACTCGCCGATCAAACAAAGCTGTTCCAAAGAGCTGCGAGTTTACCGTGCAGTGGCCTGATAAAACCTCGTGGGGTTGTGTCTACGAATGCGCTCTTAAAAATCACCCGACTCCTCCAAAAAGCGAACCGGGTAACAAGCTACAGGTCTACGTTCCGTTGACTTATATATAGCCAGCTGGGACTGCGGTGGCCTGGCCTTTCAGGTACCTGAAACCAGGCCCAGGGTTCGAATCCCACCTCTGCCAAGCTGCCACAGTTGGGGCCTTGAGCAAAGACCCGTAACCCACCGCTGCTTGAATTGTACGGAAGAAAAAAACTGTAGATTGCTGTGTGAGTTGTCAGTCGCTCTGGATAAGGGCGTCTGCTAAACGCCGTCCATGCAAATGTTTTCATCGTACTGACTGTAGTCATCGCCGAAGTTATGCTTAAGTTTTGCTTAAAGGGAAATGGTTTATTTACCTTTATTAAGAACTACTTGTAGATTCACGCCATATTCGTACAGATATTAAGGGCAGCGTTAATTCTGTAAGGCTCTTACAACGGGTTTAAGCAGCTAAACATGTCCGAAAAAATCAACCTGCTATGAAACATCGTCTGTCTTCTCTAGGCTTTGATTTTTGTATAAAACCTGGTTAAAGACAAAAATGAT
This sequence comes from Parotocinclus haroldoi, assembly GCA_034779995.1. Taxonomy (NCBI): domain Eukaryota; kingdom Metazoa; phylum Chordata; class Actinopteri; order Siluriformes; family Loricariidae; genus Parotocinclus; species Parotocinclus haroldoi. Next base: position 17,483 of record JAUZST010006799.1, read on the forward strand.
TTATATAGCTACGTGGTGTAGCGTTATATTTAAACTAGAAAGTGTATATATATATATATATATATATAAACATATTATTATTAAAAACTAGTAAATTAATAGTGATAATAATGAATGAACAGTTATCAATTCAATACACCGCTAAAGTTTTGGCTTATTTTGGGTGGGTGATGCCAGCATGGACTGTGGTAGCCTAGGTGCCTAGGTTAAGGTTCTGGACTCTGGACCAGAAGGTCATTCCCAGAAGGTCCAGGGTTCAAATCTCACCTCTGCTAAATGCCGTAAACGGTTGTAATCGTTCCATTCGCACGTTTAAATGTACGGTTAAATAATGACTCCATCTTCGGGAAACGTCACCACAAACTATTTAATGTGGCAAAAGTGGAGATTTGTGCAGGATGGAGCGTTTTTATATGGTAAGAAAAATGTAAATCCCCGATTTAAACGATAATCATCTTTTGAGGGAGCATTAATGGATCATTAGGTCCCATGATGGGTCAAATTAAGGGAGATAAAGTTAGGATTTTCAAACCAAGGAGTGTCTTTGCCCGTGTTAAAAGGACGCGCTTTAACGTTGTGCTTCAGAGCAGTAAGAGTTAAAACGGCGAATTCAAAGATAACGCTATCGTCTCGAGTCGTCCAAACTAAACGATTACCCCCCGACCAACAAGATAATCGAGACTGGGCCAGATGTTGTGATGTGGAAATGGACCGTTTTGTGACAGAATTCGGATTGAACTTGTGTAGAATTATTGTTATTGTTGCATTGTTGTTATTATGCCAATAATTCAGAGGAATATCAAAAAAAGAAGCCACGAGACATAAACAACACACAAAACATAAAATGGCTACACAGTCCTACATGTTGTACGTTACGTTAAACAAATAAAAAAAGAAAAACGAACTTTTTACAGAGAATAAGCCTAAATACGTCACATCACTCCAAGCTTTCAGGCCACGAAATGTCATATTTTTTCGCCTCTCCTTTTTCTGTACATGCTGTCATGTGTAGTAACACAACATTTGTGAGATTATGGAGTAAGTATGGAGTATGGAGGAAGAGTAACATAACCTGCACAGGACTTAATACTTAACATTGAATGTACGTTTTATGGGTTTTTTTTTTTTGCATCAAAAACTAATTTTAGATGCGAATACGGAAAGATTAGATAAAACCTGCTACAGTATTATTGAAATTTTACTAAGTAAAATATATTTAGTGAATGTCATGTATATGGAACGAGATAAAATGTACACTCCAGCTTGCAGACAGTATCCGTAGACAGAAAAGAATGGAAATTATATTTTGATTAATAAGGTGTAAACACCTATGTACTCTGGGTTGCCAGATTTATTCATAATACTAATACTAACATTTAATAAAGCATTTTTTCTTCGTATAATTTGGCTGTGTATCAATATAAAAGAGAACTAAAGAGTATTATAAGAGGCTATAGCCGGTTATAAGGTAGGAAACAGAGATTGCAAGTCGTTACTGGCTATTTTTGGAGGCCGCAAGACAGTACGAGATGTTATAGGGGGTTATAATGTGTTATGAGAGGTTATAGCAGGTCAGTGGTGGCTCCAGGAGATTATGTGAAGGTATAAGAGATGAAACAGAGATTATAGGAGGTTACTTGATCGTTTTGGATTCTCAATAACATGTTAGAGGACGCTATAAGAGGTTATAGCTGCCTCTAGGAGATGATATGATATAACAGAGATTATAAGTTATTATTGGCTATTTTTTTGGAAGCGGTAACACAGTATAAGATGTTATAAAATGTTATAAGAGGTTATAGCAGGTTTCTTGTGGCTCTAGAAGATTATATGATGTCGAAAGAGATCAAACAGAGATTATGAGTAATTATTGGCTATTTTTGGAGGCTGTAAGACAGTATGAGATGTTATAGGGGGTTATAATGTGTTATAAGAGGTTATAGCAGGTTATTTGTGGCTCTAAGAGATGATATGATTTTATAAGAGATTAAACAGAGACTATAAGTAATTATTGGCTATTTTCGGAGGCTGTAAGACAGAATGAGATGTTATAGGGGGTTATAATGTGTTATAAGAGGTTATAGCAGGTTATTTGTGGCTCTAAGAGATGATGTGATTTTATAAGAGATTAAACAGAGATTATAAGTGGTTCCATGATCATTTTGGAGGCTGTATAATACCTCAGAGGAGGTTATAAGAGGTTATAAGCGGTTACAGCTGGTAAAAGCAGGTTTCCCTGGGGTATAAAAGACGACAGAAGGTTACAGGCGGTTGAAGGATGTTGTAGCACGTTAAAAGAGGTTATAACACGCGCTAGCAGGTTCTGGAAGGTTTACAGCATGTTACTGTAGTCGACAGCAGCAGGTTATGGAAGCTCACAGTCATGTACTGTAGAACCAAGAGCCATTTTCATACTGAGACTAGGATTCCCTTTTTCACAAGGTGTGTCATACACACACTTCTTTCCTTTTCACTCCAGCACAACCCCACACACACCACACGGTCTCGGGGTGAGTTCCTACACCCGCACATATCTATTCGGTAGCGTGGCTGAAAAGGTCAGGAGAAAAGCGATTGTAAAATAAACCCAAAATTAGACTCGACGTGACGTCATGGGAGAGAATGCAGAACTCAGATCTAAGCGTACGTGACGCGTTTGTTGGCGTTTATGACGTTTGAACTTCAGAGGTAACAAGCTAGGAAGCTGTACTGCTGCGTGGCCGGCTCCGTCAACATTCCAGAAGGTTTCTAATGTTAACCGATGCTAACCACGGCCGTCTCGGGGGCAAAACTAAAAACCCATTCACGTTCAAGAGACCAAACATTGCGACTGACCTCCAGGTACGGTCCGTTTGGGGTTCTGCTTCGGGAAGTTTCCACCCAACAAACTCTAAAATGGCTCCAAGGTATGGAGCCTGATTTAAAAAAAAAAAAAACTCTGTAAAGAAAGGGGAACGTAGTTACGTAGAGAACGAAAATGGTTCAGTGGTTCAATGGTTCTGTGCCCCCAAAATAACTCCAAGCACAGCCATCGCCGTCTAAACCGTTGGCAACAAAGTTTGCTGGCAACAAACTACGAGAAAATCCCCTTGCCTATCACAATGCGTGTGTTACTGTAGGTCTTATATACGCCCCGACTGAACAAAAGCTTTAATAAAACGGCACGTTTACATGGTACGTACCTGGCAACGCGCAAACTGAGCTTCCCTCCTTCCCACGTCTTCGCTTTCCATAAAATGTGCAGATTCTTAACAAGCTCTAAGCGCTGCCTTACGTGCATATATCATTAATATATTCGATTATTACTAATAAATGCATTACGTTATATAATCAAGATTAACGTGTGATGAGATCTTAAAGATCTTTTTTTTTTATTTTTAAAGTTCAAACCAGATCGCACCGAAGGATTAAACGATTTGAAGATTTAAGAGACTCAGCCCTTAAGTGTAGTTAGTGCCTGCTGCGTGGTGTTTGGCATGTTCTCTCCGTGCCTCTGAGGGTTCCTCATCAACATGGCAGTAGGTACAGATCCTACTGTGGTCTGAGAAATTGTGGGCAAAAAGCATTTCCTTGGGGCTATACAGTGCCAGCTTGGCAGTGCCCAGGCAGCATTGCAGTCCGGTTACCGCCGTGCCACCACAGATCTGAATTGCTCTTTGATTTGTGCTGCTGATTATATTTTCAGCACTGGTGAAGGGCCTCCCTCGAGGGCCCGAGTCACAACCTTCTGTTTAGTCCAGAGCCTTAACCAATGATCTGCTCTGATCCGGGATCTGATCCGATAGAGATGTAAGCAGAAGATACGATTGGTTTGTCCAGGAATATGAAAACAATCCAGGTCGGTGCACACCTAGTATTACCCAGTTTACCCGGTAAGGCTCTAACTCAGTGTCTTTAAAAAAAAAAAGCATCTGCGCTGATTCTGATGAATCTGCATGACTGAGGCTTTGTAATGGAAGCTCTTCAAATGCATTTCACAATCAGGAAGCCAAACGTCAGCTGCTACTTTCCATTGACATTTTGCCCTGTTTACGTTTCTTGAACCCACGGGCCTTAGATCACTGACTGGAAGAGCTTTAAACTCGACCGAAAAAAAAACAAACAAAAAAAACACTGATCTGAACGAATCCTACCAATTCGCTCGAATTTCCGAACAGCGGGGCGCGCCGACTCTGCGCTAAATGCTCGCCATGGCAACATTCCATCAGATCGTTCCATTTCCGAGGGTCAAAATATCGATCGGCATTTCTGCGTCTTCGTACGACCGTGAGCCGCCCGAGCCGCGAAGGATCTGTCTGAAGGTTTGTGATGATTAATAACGGGTTAGCAGGGATCCCCTGATCGACACAGGATCAGTCATTACTGAAAAAAAAACCTAATCGTGCAGGCAAGAAGAAGCGCATAACAAAATGGCGGACATACCGAACGGATTGGGGCGAAAAACAAAAACAGGCCTGGAACCTAAGCAACTCTGCACAGTTTAAGGATTTCCCCTTTTTCGCAAAACATTTTATCCGGATAAAGCACTCCTCACAGGCGAGTGCAAACGTCATTTTATAGTAAATCCCGAATTTATTGAGGGCAGGAACGTATCTGAAGCACGTTGCGTCCCAAACTACGTACTCTGGGTTAACTGAGCAACCCAGTGACGCCTCGGGGGGGCTACGAGCTTCTATTTGGGACTGTTTTAATATTTGAATAAAAGACTTTAATAGAAGCTTTCGTGCAAGTTAGTAAAGGTAAATAAACTCACAGGAGGCGAGGACAAGGACCTGGCGAGCTTTAGCAGAACGAAATGTGATTTAGAAAAGCTTCTCAGACAGAACGTAGCTCAGGCAGACGTCAAAACGTTATTTTTAACATTTGTTGAAAATGACTAATTGAAGGGAAACACGACAAGCCTGCGAGACATCTCGAAAACGATCCCCGCCTCCCTTCCCCTGCCTTTCTCTCTTTCGGTAACGGTTCTGTTTCTCTGTGACTAATGAGGGATCCCTCGCAAACGGGTCTTTCCTCGCAGAATGAGCCCGCACTGGTGAATCAGAAAGACGCTCTGAAGGTTTCCCCCAAAACTCGGGCGATACGCCTGCTGCAGCCGATTCTAATCGATTAGGATTCGATTATATTTGTGCTCTGGGGCGTACGGGGTTATAAGGTGAACGCCTGAGCGGCGTGCGAGCCAAGACGAAGTGAGCGAGGCAGGAAGAGGCGAATGAAAGAAGGGTGAAACCTCAAAGACAGATGTGAGGCAGCAGACATGTTTGTTTTGACCTTCATGTGGTTCCCATGAGCAGAGCCGTACCCGTTAGAGCCTGAAGCTCTGCCGTGTCACCACGCAGCCTCGCGTAGGGCCAAAAACGCTAAACTCGTATAGTTAATCTGAAAGGGGAAGGGATTCCATGGGGGTAGAACCAATTTGAACTTTTTCACAACGCTCCGTTTCTAAGGTTTTACGTCAAACGTCTTGAAAACGCCGATGCAAATATTTAAACAGTAACAACTCCATCAACTCCACTCTAATCCCACTTTTACGATTTTTGATAGCAATGGATTTGCCGTTGCTCTGGCAAGGATTTCCGATCATCTTTAATCTTGTTTAAGTTAGCGCGTGCACGTATGACGAGCCAGGCTGATGTTTAAAACAAGAAAACACAATTATTTAGGGGGCATTCCCCTGAAGATGAAGAAGATGCGAAGGTTTTACAAGGCTTTAAAACAGAAATCCAGGGAAAGGCAAAGCATTCAGACGAGCCGAACTCAAGCGTTGGTCAAGGGGCAACGCTAAACAAAGCCTGCACAGTAATTTAATCCTAAACGACCTCCAAAACGAGAAGAACGCTGTTAAAAACATAACTCATTCCTACAAACGTAAAGCAGGAATGAACGCATACGTAAAAGTCTGATCAATAGGAAGGATCAATACGGGTCGTTTTTACAATACGGAAAGGTTTTACTGCTCACGAACCGGAAACCCAAAATTGCTTGGATTGGAGCTTGTAAGATATCGGTCGAACGTAGCTCTGGATAAGAACGTCGGACGAAGGTGAAAATGTCAAAGTAGAACGGAACTGATTTGTAAATTGAAAAGATCTTGGGGTCGAGTTCGAAATTGTTTTCGCTCAAGTCAAAGTCTTGTTGTTTTCCAGGTCTGTTCAAGGTAAGGAATTGAAGTCTGAATTACTCGAGCGTTCCTCTGTTCTGGCGAATATCCTTGCTTTTACGTAATGTGGAAGTGAAGCATAAATATGAGGTTTGTATAGAGAAAAGGGAACAGGAAAAGAGAAGACGAAAAAAGTCTCACTTCTCTCTCACGCAGAAACGTTTGTAAGCAAAATCTAAAACAATAAGAGCCTTAACAAAGGACTTTCTGAGAAAGATTTTGAAATCACTCACTGTTTAAGCACTGGCCATTATTTACATGATAGGTTCAAATGATTAAGTAATTAATTATCGCTGAATATGTGGAAAGGATCGAGACATATGGGATCCCACATTTCACTTCAGCTCATCGCTGCTGACTTTTTGGAAAGGTTCCTAGGTTTGTAGCCGCAGGACCATTGAGTAACGATCTAGGAGCACGATAAAGACGATTTCATCGTTTTCTCCCAACCCCAGCGTAACGACTCGAACGTCGTAGGTATACTTACAGAAATAGGTATAAGGTATATACAGAAGTAGGTATAGATTTACAGAAATATAATAGATTTACATCCTATAATCCAAAAAGCAAGTTGCATAAATGTCCGTTTTTCAAAAGAACTCGTCAAATATTTGATGAGCTTGCGACCTGCTAAAGTTTTTGTTAACAGGTTATTTTGTTTATACGAGGGTAAGCTCAAGGTAATCTAATCTGATCCGAGAACGCACGTGAATCTTTTTTCAGTCTCAAGGGTTCTTGGACTTTTTCAACAAATTTCCAGGTTGAAAAAAAAAGTCAAAACAGAAAATGTTATGCTGAAGAACTGAAGTCTGAAGTTATACTGTGTGTTTTTTGGGACGTTGGGAAGTCTTGCCCTGCCCGGTTCTAACTATTAAACTAAGAACTTGATCAATTCAGAGTTTTATTTCTTGTATCTAGACCTTTAAAAGCTGTTGAGTCTGTAGCTCTGGGTTTCATCTGTTAAGGAGGAGTGTATTCTTATCCTGCGGGTTAATAACCACCTAAAGCTGAACAGAAGGGGAACAAGAATACGGACTTGGGGGATTCCATAAATGCTCATTTTCCTCTGGGGTCTGTCCGGACACTTTTACAGACCGTTACCGTGTCTGTTTTTTTTTAATTCCGTGTCACCGTAGGATGATTTCCTCACTTGAACGTTAAAACTGTCACGTTCTTTGGTCGTTCCTAAACTGTGGCTTCGTTCCTAATTGATATCAATCAAGGTGCCGTTAACAAATTAAAGTGTCATTATATAACTGGACGAATTGTGTGTTTATATATATCGCCTGTACATTTTTTACATCTTCGGAAATGACAGCTTTGTAAGGCAGTAACCCCAAACGTTGTACATCACCGATCCGGTCCTTCGTAACAACAGTAATGTCTTAATGTTATGACATTAAAAGCAACAAAAGCGTATTTATGATTGATGATCATGTTTCAGGTCTGCCGAGCAAACAAAAGGATGTGAAACGACACGTAAAAGCTTCGTGTGGGTCAATTTATGGTCCCGTCTGTGCTGGTATTTAATTCCCACGGTTATCAGGTTTAATAAATATTTCATAACCAGGACTAGCGCATGATGATGATTATGTGATGATTTTGTAATGTCACGGCTGCTGTTAAGCGTCCCGATCGTTTGGAATCCGCGTCATTGGCTTTAACTTGTTCAACCAGTCCAAAAAAACATAAATCAACCTCTTTTCGAATGTCAACCTGCAACTGGACATCTTTGTTTCATCTCTTAGGCCAATCAGGTGGAAGGGAGGGGTCAGCGCACCTTATAGAGCAATTTTTCACTCGTGAGCGAGCACATCCGGAGAAGGCCTGCGACGAGAAGCGACAACCATCGACCGTGGCAGAATCAAGGAGTGAGCACAGCGCAGGTACATCACATTACCCGTTGTAGCTCTTGCTAATTATTTCATGCACTTTCGCCCATGCAGTTCATCTCAAGCGGTAGCTTGTCGAGCTTTACTGAAGGCAGTTATGGAAACTATTAACATTCACGCGTAATTTTTGTTTATTGTCACGTTAGTATGTTGGAAGAGCCAGAAATCTAAACTCCATATCCGTCGTGCATTCAGGTCTATACGTTGCATCGTCACGGATGGTTTTATGGATGGTTATCTGACCAAAGATAAAAGGTGCAAAAAGTCTCTTTACAGTCTGTAGACGGGTGTTTACACGTCATTTATTACATATTTCATTTTTGTGTGCGTCTCAGAGTGGATATGCATCATGTTTTGATGATATGGCTTTGTCTCTTTCTCTGTTGCAATGTGAAATTTGAAAAACATCACAGAGAGAGAGAGAGAGAGAGAGAGAGAGAGAGAGAGAATAGGCCTGCACCTATATACAAAATAGATTTATTGTTTTTCTTACTATAATATAAAAAAACACCATGATGTTCCACAAATAGGTGGAACAAATATTTAGAATATGAAATACTCTTATACTCTTATTATGAGTCTGTTTATTGACATTAGGGCGTATTTTACACCGGAACGGTGACCATTTCTTCTAGTTTGGACTTTATATACATATATATATATATATTTTTTTTTTTTTTTCCTTTTTTTTCTTTTCACGTTCCTCTTTATTAATCCTGAATTTAAAATACTATCATTCTAATCTCACCTCCATTTCATTTTCAAACCCGTACGTCATTTTAAAACCTGCTATGCCCTCGATCTGCTCTTGCTCGCGCTCCTGTGCGTTTCTGTTGAACCTCGGATCTGACCACAGCCCTGATCATCTGTCTTTCTGGGTTAAATCGTCAGGTGCAGCCTCCTGCTGCCGACTATCTTTACATCTATCCTCTTCTCAAGTGCACCTTGTGTTTTTTTTTTTTTTTTAAATTCGTCTGCCTCGCTCCCAGAGCAAGACCTAGTTAGTTTGCTAGATTCTTTTTCTGCAGAAAAAAGGCACAACTGATCGTTCCGGGCGACTTTTCAGGCCCGTCCAGGGAGTGTTAAGGGTGCTTAGACTTTACTTTATCACTGCGTTGTTTTTAATTTAATGTATTTGTAGTCCCTTAGTGTTACTGTACATACTAAACATATTTAATACACTGCATAGGCTGCCCAGGTGGCACAGCAGTCTAATATGAGAGCCCAGCATCACAGGAACCAAGGCACGAGTCCCGGTGGGGCCCTCCGCTGGTTCAAATCAGCTGTGATGGAGAGACGGGACGTCCGTCGGGGATCATCGTCCAGTCATTCATCAGCACCTGCTTAATGATTTTATAAATCAATAATAATATTAGATATCATGAGGCAATTAAGGGATTCGAGTTCAGAGCAGTGGCTTCCGCACGCATCATTTTCTGAGGGAGGGGAGGCCAGATGACGGAGCGTACCCCTTTCGAATCACAAGTATTTTATGAGCGCCTTCCAGGCTACGTGTTCCCCTGTGACCCATGAATTCTGGCACAGGCTCCGGAGTGGGGTTGGGTATAAGATTAAGAAGTAATTTATTATTATGGTGAATATCTGGTTGTATCTTTATTTCAGTTTATGTTTTACATAAACAATGACATTCTAATAAAATAGCAAACTCAAAGTCTTAAAAAAAAAAAAAAAAGCGCTGGCTTAAAGCTGGCCCTTGGTTTTGTTTTTTTTGTTTTTTTTCCAAAAGAGGTCAAATATATAAGATTACAAAAAACCATCTTGTTTGTTTGGATCGTAAGTTGGTACAGAACCATCAGGTATTTTTGTTGTATAAGCAAATTCACATCCGCACAATGAACTGGCATGGCAGGAGGAGAAAATAAAAAAGCTTTAAAATAAAAACTGTGACAGATTCGCATCACCAACTCAAACTTATCACACAGGAGTTACATTACACAGGCAGGACGCGCTCTTCTGTAAATTATTTCCTGTTTTCCGAAGCATTTCTCATCTGTGCTTGTAGGTTTGTGTGTTTAGGGGTCCGAGGTGGAAAAAAAATATTATGTGAAAAAATGTTATTCGATTATAATTATTAGTTTGGGTTGCCAAGACATCTGTTTTAAAATGTTCGAAAGGACAAAATTAAAGGACGAATTTGACCTAAATAGCCCAGGCTGAACATCAGAGGGAAGATTGAAAATGTTTAATCGTTTAAGGCCGCACGACTTTCACGTTTGCTGCTCAAAGTAATGAAAGATCACAGTTGAGACGCGCATAAATTCTTACGCAAGCGTTAAGGGACCTTAGCCGGGCGTTTCTGATTTTCTAACTGTCTGTATCGACACCGCTCACAAAAAAAAAAATGACACCATATTTTATTCGCCCTCACTTTCGTGAGCCGTGTATGAATGAAAACTGAATCCATTGAACTGTTTGAATTGCTCCTCCGGTGGCCCGGAGCTATGCGCCTGCTTTTAAAAACAGCAGTTCCAGGGGACCTGGGTTCGTACCCGGGGGTTGATCTTGAGATATAAAGGTGGGGTGGGTGCGCTTACCGAATGCCATGATGGACTGGCACACGGCGTGGGCTGCGTTAACGTGGTTTGGCCTGGGAATGCCATGCCATGCCAGCAAAACACGAAACCCTGCCCAGATTCTGTGTACCGAACTAAATAATAACGCTGATCTACACTTCTCTACGTTATCTTGTTCAACTTTATATTCATTTACACTACTGTCTCATAATCCAGTTTCATATTCTCTTCTTTATTATACGCCTCATAACACTAAATTATTTCTAACGGATCATACAGTCATTACACGTTCTGTTTATTAGAATTATTCCTGATCATTCATTAGATGATTTGATTTTTCGTTGGCTCCCTTTTTGAGTCTTGGTCCCACGGTGTCGTCCCCACAACAGTTAGAGAATTTTTCCTTGCCACTGTCGCCCAAGGCTCGCTCAGTTTGGGTTGCGGACCAAGATAACTAAAGGCAGCAGAAAACCAACACAGAATATCAACACAACGTGCAGGATCGAAAAAGAATTTACAAAGCTTTGTACAGAGCCAGATTTTCAGAGAGAAAGCGCCTGCACCGAGATTCGCACAACTCTCTGAGAGCTCCAGGTACACACCTCAGCAGACCACAATCCCAGCTAACAGCGCAGTGTGGTGTGTTTTTTTTTTTTTTTCGCTCCCCGTGAGCGTGGAGAGATCCGTCTTTCGTGGAACAGGGGAGGAAGAAGGCCTGATGTGGGAGGGCGGAGGAGGTGCGGAGGTTGAGAAGAAAAGAATAAGAATCTTAAACCCAATCTCGGCCCGCCACAGCCGCCCCTCCCCACCACCCTCCGCCTCTCGCGCCAAGCCGTCTGGCTTTCATGTCCCTGTCTGACGCCCCTCGCTCTTTTGTTTCTCTAACCTGAAGCCCGCCGCAAACGCTTGCTCTCTCCTTCCCTCTTCCCTCCCTCCTGTCAGTCTTCAGAAAATCAGAGCCCACCACAAGCCCCCTTCTTCCGCTCCGCTGCCGCGGGACGATCTTCGCGTGCCCCTGAAATTACGCATCGGGAAACGAAGGCGAGGGTTCTGAACGTGGAAACCTCCTGTTTAATCCTTAAACGCTACTGGACCTTCATTAATAGCACAGCGTGGGAACGGTTTCCAGTTTCCGTTAACGATGACGAGGGTTTTGTAACTGGCTTACCCACTTTAGGCTTGACGTTTGTACCATTGGTACAATGGTTATTGGACTTTTGTGCTATTGTAGCTCATGAATGTGAACTTTCTCCCCACAGTTTAGCTCTCTGTTCGGCAGACAGGATGGTTCTGTGGGTGCTCTTACTTTGCCTCGTCCCACCCAGCGTCGCTAAAGGTGAGATAAATCAAGGTACACAGTCACACAACGGGTCAAATTCTCACATTTGGTCTAGTTAAACTACGCTAAGTTTTAGTCATTTGGTAACTCTTACAATAGACATTCAGATCGCCCATGTAGGGACGGGTACCTTTCTGAGTCATGGACATACCATGGATTATTCCTTATGACCTTCAGGGAGTTTTTCCTCGCCACTGTCGCCTCAGGATTCCTCAGTTAGGACAAGCGTGCTATAGGAAAAGATTTGGCTCGACTTGAATTGCGTGCGCTGGCAAAACGTTGTAAAACACTGTGGATTGCGGACGGAATAACTGGTTGTTTTCTGAGTTTTTCTAAAAGTATGCACGTTCGTCCTGTTCATAATTAGGTAATTAACACTTCGTTAAAGCATTAATGCTTTATAAGTATGGATAAGGCGTCAGCTACACTTACATTTAGTCATTTACACACTTATCCAGAACCTTCTTGCAAATCTGACAGTTCAAGCAGTGTTTGGTTACGGCTCTTGTATCTGTATAAAATGATTGTGAAATACTGAAAAGGTAAATCTCTTCAAGTTATATCAACTGAAGACACACAAGGTGTTTATATTCGGATTCCGAAAAAAAACTCATCACAAACAACAACAACAACATCGCACATGCTAATTGTTCGTGCTAATTATTCGTGCTAATATGCACGTACATTTAGCGGACACGGAAAAAGAAAACGTCTCCGGCACGGCGTATACCGGAGCATCATTTAATCCTCCCTGAACCGGACTGCAAAACACGTCACATGAATTCACTAGAGGCACTACATTTCCCATAACCCCCCAGCATAATGCCCACAGCTAAGACAGTTGCTTTCGGTTTCGGAGCTATGGACGTCCGCAATTTTTAAAAATGAAAGTCATCCATGGAAAGCCAGACAACCACAGAATGGCTCATAGCTATATGTTTGAGTTCGCTATGTCTTTTAGGTGTAAGCCACCAAAAGCACATCTTAGACCACTAAGTTACGTTACGCTAGCATAAACAAAAGACTGACCTATCAGAGTAACGATTCATCCATTTAGTGTTTAACAGACCTATTTTCATGCACTTTTGTCCCCATGAGACATTGGTACTCTAGTGCCCCTCTAAATTCTGTATGTGCTTCTGCATAACAAATAACGGAAGTCCAGTGTAACATAAATAATTACCTGATCTTTTTTTGCACAAGAGCTGAGAGCTAAAATTGTCAGCTTCTGTTGGGTTAGATTAGACGGGACAGTCTTTGTTTCCCTACAGCCGGTTCATGGTTTGTCTTATATTGGAGGCGATACTTCGACCCAGTTGGCTGGCCATTACAATTTGAGTCTAGTCAAAGTGGCTGAGGTCCTTACTCTCCAATCTACTCCTACCCCATCTACCATCTAACATCTAGAGGTCTAAATGGTCTAAATAATCTTTGTACCCTCTCTCTTTCTCTCACAGAGGTGATCTTCGCACAACAAGGAGGCTCTGTAACTCTCCCCAGGATGAAATGGGGAGACATAGACAAAGTTTACGTCAACTGGTACTTTGTGACGGAAAGTGCCATGTTACTGATTTCGAGGAACCCTCAGCAGCCAACTCTGAAAAAAGGTTTCCCCAAAATGAAGAAGTTTCATTTATTAACTCTTAAAATATGCACATCACAGACCTGACTTTAATTATTGTCCCCTCTTTTCTGATGGCAGAGAATTGGCAGGACCGAATCTCCCTTTCTCCAGACTTCTCTCTAATCATTTCGTCAGTCCAGGACTTTGGGGTTTTCCACTGTGAGCAGCATGAGCTCACAAGCACACATAAAAAAGACTACAGAATTTATCGGAGTAAGCAGAGATGCCTCCAGATTCTTTACACAGTTTCACTGAGATGGTCTTCAGTTTCTCTGGATTTGTGCCTGAGGGGAACCTAATTTAAAATCAAGGGTCTAATATCCCCTTAAGTGGATGGACATTGTACCCGGTGTCTTAAATCTTTACATTTTTTGCATTGAGGTTTAGTTATTAATTAAAAGACAACACCTTTTTGACCGAGCTTCCTGTTTGGAAGTCAGTACTGTCTTATATATTAGCGCCTGTGGTAAAATAAAAAAATACAATACAATAAAACGTAAAACGTAAAAATATCTTGTCAATCCTCATAACACAATTGTCTTTACATGCGGAGTTAGCGTAGTGGAACTTAATTTGACCTAGAACGTTGTGTAGAGCGCGCCACCTGGTGCCAAGGAGCAGAAGTACAGCAGCGCAAAAAGATGGCAGAATGAATGACTAAAAGCAGCAGAAACTTGCTTTTATCTTAAGATATCAGAAAACACATGCAGTGAAATGGCACGTTAGTGCATCACAGGGCCCAGGGGTGACGCTGCTGCAGCACAAACTATTGTGCAAAAGTCTTAGGCCACCATTACGTTAGATATACCGGTGCCAGCTGTATGATGACGGCCAGATATGATTATTTCTTAGTCTGTTCATTAGAATACAATGGGACCTCCTGGTGTAAAATGCATGGGGGCGTGGCTAAAATAAGGACTATGGACTAAAAGTCTGTCTCTTCCGTAGTGATGTGGACAAGTGGTATATACTATTTTTTAATTCAAATATTACGACAGAGTCACTGTATTCAATCTAAACCTTTTGATTTTCACTCTAAGTAGTGACAAGGTATCACTAAAAATGACAAATAAGCCAACTTTATTTTATTTTTTGTACATTTTTTACATTTTAGAAGACTTTTACGTTTGTCTGTGCAGTTAGAACTCATTTAACAGACTGGTGAATAACTTCTAAAAAAACATATAAAGGCAGTTTGAGTTTGAGTTTATATTCTGCTCTCTTTATTACTTACGTAATTAATTAGTTATAATATCTTTCTCTCACTGACAGTAATGATGCCCAGCACCATAACTCTGGTGGCTACTGATGATTTCTCTGTGCCCTGTGACCTGGAAGAGGAAGGATATAATTTAGCCTATCCCAGAGTCGAGTGTTTCAGGCCTGATGGCCAGAAAAAGAGTTCCCTGATTTCAAACAGGAACAGAAACACTTTGACGTCAAAAGGTGTCTCCAGTAAGGACAGTGGATCATGGTGGTGTTCGGTCGAGTACAAGGTGCTCTCAAAGAGTCACATATCAAACGCTTCAACCATTCTTACTGTTATAGGTAAGTACAGAAACAGGTAAAGACCTAGGAGAACACACAAAAAAAGTCTGGGCACCCCTAGCGAGGAGAAGAGACGTGAGACTTCATTAAAAATAGCATATGATCGCTCTTGTCCCCTCCAGATTTGGCCCCTTCCTCGCCAGACCCAATCTACACCTCGGTGTCTTCTGATTGCTCCATCCCGTGTGCCCTGTCCTCCAGCATTCCCTGGTCCACTCTGAATCATACAGGCCTTCAGGGCGGGAGCTGGAGCTTCACGCCATTAAACTCCATTAAAACACACACCTTTCTCAGCCTGGAGGTCAATCCCACTCCACAGTGGAAGAGCCAAGAGGGAACAGACCCATTCATCAAGGGGAGGGAACTAAACAGTCATGACCTGAGTGTGAATATTCCGAAGGTGTCAGTGGATCACAGGGGGAGCTACGACTGCAGCCTGAAGGTCAGGTCAAAAGTGCTGAGGAGTAACGCCACGGTGGAGGTTCTGCAAGGTTGGTGAGATTGGACGGGTTGATTCACGTTTAAATTGAACTGAACGTAAGGTAACTGGCTGAAAAAATAGTGCAGCCTATAATTGCAGCCTCTGCATATCTCGTTTGATGCGCGGAACATGGGTCCCAAAGCAGATGTTCATGATTGGCAAAAATAAATAATGGGCAGCAAAGGCTGTAGTGTGAAAGAAGCGCATAAAATAAAGAAGTTATTCCTCTGCAATCGCTCCTTTTTGCGAACGGTTCCCGTTTTCCCTACACATCGAACAAGACGTTCACCGCACTGTACCACCTCTTCTCAGTCTAGGAATCCCATCGCACACCCTCGAGACATCTGTCATGTGGAGGAGCCTGACATGCCTTACAAAATGCATGCAAACGAGCACAAGAGCTTACAGGAGAAGCAACAGGCTGACTCTAAAGACATATGTAGTAAAGAAAATATCTGTTGGAATAAAGCTGAAGGGCTGCAGAAGGATTTTGATAAACCTCCCAGTGACGGCACTGTTTATCTAAGCACTTTCTAGTCTGCTCATAAACACAAGAAGACGAACTAGAGCTTGTATTAAGTTATCGAAGTGAAAAAGACACGTCAAAATATCAGTGCCACGTTGAGAGAAGGGAAATTAAAGAAAGGAAAAGCAAACAGGAAGTGCTTAGACAAAAAACTGATCTGCATTTCCTTATGCCTTCTCGTTTAGCCATTTCTTCGGCAACCGGCCCTATTCAGGAGGGCGCGTCGGTAAATCTGACCTGCTCTTTGGGCCATTCCCTGTCCCCTGATTTAAAGGTGACGTGGACACAGCCTCGCACTTCAACTGAGAGCAAGGCGAATCAACAAACCATTTTGCTTTCTCCAGTGAAGCTACAACATAGCGGGTCCTGGACATGTTTGCTGAAAAAGAAGGAAACGTTGCTCGCGTCGGCTAACGTGAACTTAAAAATAGGTGAGGACAAATGGAGGGACTTTAAGGGATGGTTCAGTTTTTGGTCTCTGACACCGTTCTGGTCTGAATCCGGCAGTGAAAGCTCCAGTGGATATCTGGCTTGTTGTGTCGATTTCCTGCGGTGTTTTGGTCTTCATCCTGCTCCTTGCAACCACCGTCATCGTTTACAGGCACAGACAGGTTAGTGTCGCTGTAAGAAATCCTAAGGTGGGAGATTTTTACAGTTGTAATATTGAACATGTTCTTTATTTTAAGGTGATGAATCGTAGACGGCGTAGAACCAGATTCTGCTGCTGTGAGAAGTGAGTTTTCACGCATTCACTCCTTTTTTTTTTTTTAGAGTTAATGATATTGATTATCTACACATGTAATGTCCTGGGGATGGAAATGCCACCAATAAGGACAATTTCACTTTAACAGAGGAAAAAAAACTGCTAAAAATGGTTTGTCAGACACCGTGTTTGGTTACGTGCAGGTTTCTGTCCCAATACTTTTGGCCACATGTGGGTTTTGTGTGTGGTGTGCGAGTGTGTTATGTGTCGCTCTAAAACCTCCCAGATCTAAATGTACACTGGACAGGACCCTAGTCCGTCCATCCATCGCGGGACTGGATAGGGCCCGCTCTTGTCTGCATGTGATGCCTAACCTGGTCAGAAGGCACCGCCCGCCAGAACTCGAACCCGGGTCCATGGAGCGCTGGGCTAGCATATAAGACCACTGTGCCAGCCGAGTGCCATCCCCCATATCGCTTAACCTTATATAAGCTTGAAAGCTGTGGCGTTTCGGATTAAATAACTAATCAAGTTTGGATGCTTGGAAATCGAAATGCACTTTTCTTAATTCCTAGGCCCCATCCCAAAGGCTTCTACAAGACCTGAAGCTCGGACCGCTGGCAGACCACAAACGATGGATGCTGGCTAAACTGGACTGGAAACAGAAAGCGGCAAGGCAGCTTCCTCTGACACGTGCTTCACTCACAGTTGTATATAGGATGTGTATTTTATGATTGTACTTAAGGTATCGTTAATCATTAAACATGGCTGGGTTGTAATCGTCTTGTAGGTGTGTATCAACGCTCAGATGATGTTAGGAGGACTTTTCTAAAGCTCTGCGGGGCACAAACTCGACAAAACACGTCTCAAAACGGTTCAATAAACCTGCAGAAACGTGTCGTGTTTACTTTCGTTCCTTTAGCTTCGTTTTATTGTGAGAACATTTGTACATTACATAAACACTTAAAGCTAAAGTCTTCGCTCTGTTCTCGTTAAAGCGTTAGAAAGCGCCAGAAAAAAAAATCTGCCATTTTGAATGATCCATAGGGTCATTGTTTTTACAAATCTTGACCACTAGGTGGAGCCAGATACAATTACAATGAAGGGACACGCAAACTACATACAGACATGAAATCGCATGTTCATTAAACACAAATTATTTACAAAACACAATAAATATCCATACAAATCGTGGAGCGGTGGGGGGTGGGGGTTGTAACCCTCTGCTTTCAAACCGGATTCACAAGCGTGCATTGAAATGTGCCTTTAAACACTAAACAGATTAAACTATTTAACACTACAGGGGACTATAGTAACAAATTAGCAGTAAATATATTGTTTAATTAATTACGTTATCTAAACATATATCTGCCAATCATCAATACATTACCTGCAGGGTGGCTCACTGTCTTTTGAACATTTGCATGAGATTAACCGAAAAGACTGAAAGCGTCCATGCGTTTGGAGAGAGCTCGTGGGGTTATGGGAAATGTAGTTCCTTTAGTGAATTTGCGTGCGTAGGTTGATGAGCCTTAGTTCCTTAGTTCTTCAGTTATAATCCAGAAACGCGCGTGTTTTTGGTATAAAGGTTATCTTCTGGTTGCACTTTTTCAGTCCGGCCTGTAGGGGTCAGTGTTGTTCCAGTCGTCTCACTGGCTTCGACATGAAAATTGCTGTTTTAAAAAACCAACAACAAAAAACGACTGAAGCTTTCTTTTAAAAAAGCCATGCATACATATTATTATTATTATTATTATTATTATTATTTATGTACTATTTTTTTTTAAATCTCTGCTGTTTTACTTGTAGTGTTGATTTACTGTTTTCGATTTGGTTTACAACAGACAATATTTTAGCAGTTTACCGATTTTTATTTCTTAGTTGTTTTAGTCGTCGTATTGATTTATTTTTCGTGTTATTACACGCATTTGTCAGCACGTTCTGCTTTCATTTCTTGCGTTTGCTACTTTCCTATGTTGCTCTCTAGCAGAAACTATGGTAACATTATAAATCAGACCCCTTTTTACTTTTATTTCTATATTAATTTATTTTTGGATCGTTGGAAATTTGCGTAGTCAGTCTGAAATGTCAGAAACGTTCCTGCAAAATCGTGGAAGCTGCTCGATGAGCTATGAGCGTTTGAGAGTTGAGAGTTGAAGGTAACCGCACTTCTGCTTGGCCCTTAAAGATCTTTTACCTCTCAATTGAAACGTTTTCTCAGTTCTCTTTGCCTTTCAGATGAGAGCTAAAACTTCTTACCGAAGTCCAGTTACTTTCAACTCAAACACTCAAGTCAACCACGACCTAGATGACTAAGAACTTACTCAGACATATTCAGCATTTTCCTTTGACTGGAGCACTTTTACACTGAAATAGCTGCAAAACCTCGCTTAGTATAGTAAGACTTCGAAAAGTAACGCTTACAAAGCGAGACCGCATGCACAGCCGTACCGCCAGAGCTTCCAAAAAGCCGTAGAGCAAAGCTATCGGTGTTAAATAGCGTCCCGTTTCTCGAAACGAACGTAAGCAAGAAGGGCGACGGAATCGCAACATTCAGCCCTGGTCTTGAGTTTATAGTGTGAAGTTGCACTTTTTCACTTTTGCTCACACTCTAGACCATGGCTCTATTTTAATGACATCCTCCGTGCCTTTCGAACACTTTTGATAAATGATTACATTAAAGACTCATCCAGGCTCCGTTTTCTGTTTCACAAATTTGGGACGGAGCAGATTTATAGTTTAACATTTGCTGTACATGAAATATTTGGAAACGTTTAGCTTTGAAAAGCATAAAACACTGCTTGAAACGGACAATTACTCACCGCCAGTACTTGTTGCTCGAACATAAGGTTCTACCTGTGAATTAGCATTTTACAAATTAAAAAACACAAACAAAATAATATACCTATTGTACCGCAAACACAAAGACAAATGTCCTTTAGCAGAAAGGTTTCTATAGCTGTAAAGGAACAACTGCATTAGCAGCTATCATGACCTCATCGGTCGAGGTTTGCTCAAAGGCCATGCTGGGCACGGCATCTAGGTCAGGTTAAAGAGCAGAAAACCAAAATAGGCGAAAAGAAAAGTGAGAGTGAAAGCGCAAAACAAGAACCTGTAAGCTAGAAAGGAGCTTCGTCTTGTCAGTTTGGACGTTTTTGACGCGGAACCAAACAAAAACGCCATTTGTCCGGTCCGGCGGTGGCAACGTAGTCCATCCATCTGATCTCAGCAGAGACGTGTTGGAATGCAGAGCGGGTAGGAGATTACAATCGTCGACTACAGCTGAATCGGTGAAGCCGAGGGCTCAAACATTTCTTGAAGTGGTGCTGCGTATTACAGGGTAACTAAACAGTGGAGAAACATCAGGGATGGAATCACGGTCCCGCCGAGAGAGACGAGTTCGGAGTGAGTGGATTTGAGGTACGTCTTAAGACTGCAGCTAAGAAATGCAGCTAAAATATATTGTAATTGTGCGCGGAGAGTGAAAGCCTACAGCACTCGAAGCCTTCATTATACACACGGTTACATTCGGCATTTATTTTTATACAAACAAATCCTGATAGACCGTCAAACTGTATACAAAATCGCAAAGGCTTTGCACTCGTTAGCAGATATGGAGGAGTGAAAATCGTAATTACTGTTTGATAACTTCATCCTATATCTCAGGTTTCTCTGAGCAAAAGGAACCCGTTGACCTCATGACCATCACATGATGTTCTTGCATGTCGTGTTCCTCTAGGGCTTAGGTAGGATTGTGGATGTGCAGGAGCTACCTGACGTAGAGAGGTGTGTGTTTTATCATGATACCACGCCATGATACGATGGCGGCCTCTATGTCATATTGGAATTTGTTGGCCTTCTTGTCACCTTATCAGGCGGGTTAAGGTTCTTGCTCAAGGATCCAGCAGTGGCAGCTTGGCAGAGGTTGGATTTGAACCCTGGACCTTCCAGCCCGTGGTCCAGTACCTCAACGACTAGGTCACCACTGTCCCTAGTCAAGTCGCAAATTCCCACGGATCAGTGCAGACTGTCAGTGTCTGGAGCAGAAGTTCGGAGGAACTACACCGATTCGGCCGTCTCCTCCTAATTAGGCCGATAATTGAGGAGGTCCCCGGACCAATCAGAGAGCTTGACTGGTCTTAACACACCACCTATGGTGGAAGAAGAACTCGTAACTGGATAACCTTGCATCTGAACCGTTCCAGGCAAATCAGCGAGCTAAGAGATGGGATGAACTAGATGGAGAGCTTAAACACGGTACGATTCATTCGTTAGCTCTCTGAACTTCTTTTAAGGTTCTGAAGGTTGTAAGCCATCGATTGAACTTCAGTCGCTCAGGTTAAATGCCGTTCCGATCGTGATGCCTCGTACGTGAAGCACATCCCTAAACGCGCCTCAGGACCACTGAGCTCAAGAGTTCAAGCGAAACCATCCCCATTTCCTCTTAGAGAGGGGGGCCTAGTAGTTCTTGTGTGCCAAAAAAAACTTTTCCTGCCTGCAGTGACGCGTGTGTGTGTGTGTGTGTGTGTGTGTGTGTGTGTGTGTGTGTGTCTTTGCAAAGCAAAACCACAGAGGTAGCGAAGCTCTCTGAGACGGCATGTGTAGAGATTCAGAGGTGTAAAACGTATCACGAACGTTGCACTTAGCACATCCTTTGTGGGCTCGAGGGCCACGTTACTTTACTCACAAGAGGGGTTTCGGTGTTTATGCTTACAGTATTTAAACGAGGTGTCGTTCAGGCCTGGCATAACCTGCCGTGATGACCTCACTCTGAGATGTTGTGCCAGTGCTTTGGTTCTATTTGCGACTGACGGAAAGGCGAACGCATCGGCTCGAAAGAATCCGACTGAGAAAATCCAACGTTCGCCACTATAACAACCGGCAGCCAGGTTATGTTAGAAGACCCGAACGGAAACTTGCATTTATGCTCTCAGTTCCTTCTTAGCAATAAGTGGAACTGAGTCTTGCACGCTTTACATGGCAACTTCAAACATCTGTCTCGGTGTCCTGGCCGAAGGACAGAGTCAGGCACAAGGCAGCGCTTCAAATACCAAGAGCCTGCAGGTGGATGGAAGTGCCTCCTATCTTTGAATGACTCACATGGCTTCCTTCCTCCACGAGCCCCCGTTTTAAAATCACAGCCAAATTGGCTTTTACGGTTTTATCACATGCTTATAAAGAGCGCACAGGTGGGCTTAATATTTCCGGGAAGGCGTTCAACCGTTCAGACCCTAAAGAATTCCTGAGGTCATGACTGCGGTAGGTGTGCTCTGATTGGACACTGGAACTATCCACAAAGGGCTTAATGTTGCTTCCCTATAGTGCTGCCCTATATAAAGGCTCTCAGAGGATACTTCCGGGTAGTGTGCCTATTGGTGAGAGATCGCTCTCTGCTAGACACGCCTCGCGGTTATTTTCCTCGTTTGACTACGTGAGGCACGTTATCAGCCTAGAGGGAACGGGAAGGGGAATGAATTCAGCCTGATAAGCGTAAACACAAAACAATTAAATGCGAACACACAGCTTGCCTGACAGCGATGGATTCTCCACTCACATTCAATTCAATTCAATTCAGTTTGATTTCTATAGCGCTTTTTACAACGTAGCATCGTCTCAAAGCAGCTTTACAGTAATAC
>JAUZST010006800.1:0-14607 GCA_034779995.1 Parotocinclus haroldoi
AGACTTGTTGGGGGTGGGGGGGGGTCACTAACCTCCATCAAACTGGCTTCATTAGTCCAGACAAGGTCTGTCTACTTTGTCCTTTTCCTTCCCTCTAATTTCCTGCTGATTTTAATCAAACACAAATTAAACTTTTATTCAAACTGTACAAACTCTCTCACCTGATTGGCCCTTTTAAGAGCTGCTGCCTTTACAAGAAAAAAAATATCTACATCCATGTACAAGTAGAAGAACAATAGAGTTATGATCGACTATTAAACTTATGAACAGGTTAAAAAAAAAAACACACAAATAAATGTAAGCATGAATAACCCTTCCATTTAGGTCTTACCAAAATTCTGCAACGTTTCAATTAAACTCTTTCATTTGAATCGTTTTGCTAATCTAATGTAATTCACACGAGTGCATGACCGGGTTTACTTTTTCGTTTATTAACGGTTGTAACAAACAACCACACAACGTATCTTTTGATATCACACGCGTCTGCACCATTATCCTTTGAAAGCATTATTGCGTATTGAGGCGTTACGAGGCAGCAGCGCCTCCGCCTGGTCCAAGTGCGTCATTACAGCTGGGAAAAAAACGATTTAAACTAATAAAAGGCAGGTTTATTTGGGAGGTGACTAAAACATTTTCAATCAAAATTTTCCTTCCCTCTAATTTCCTGCTGGTTTTAATCAAACACAAATTAAACTTTTATTCAAACTGTACAAACTCTCTCACCTGATTGGCCTTTTTAAGAGCTGCTGCCTTTACAAGAAAAAAAAAATCTACATCCATGTACAAGTAGAAGAACAACAGAGTTATGATCGACTCTTAAACTTATGAACAGGTTAAAAAAAATAATAAATAAATAAATGTAAGCATCCATCTGGGTCTTTTGCAAATTCTGCAACGTTTAAATTAAACTCTCTCATTTTAATCGTTCTGCTAATGGAACGGAATTCTGATCCTAGTGCGTCACGACAGCTGAATAAATACAAAACAATTAACGATTTAAACTTATAAAGGCAGGTTTATTGGGGAGGGGGTGGTGAACATTTTTCATCCATACGTTCCCATTTTCCCCATTTAGGATGAGTAATTAACAGCAGAACATTTCGGTCAAACGGTTTTACTCCTATAAACAGCATTCAAATTTGTACCACAAAGATTTACGGTTTAACATTTGACCTCGTTCTCGTTCCCACTCCGATCCTAATCGGTGTACATGATTTACACGTACATCCTTAAAACCCCACTGTTTACAGAACGTTTTACCTTTCTACTGAAACGAGGTCAGCGTCTTTATTATTTATCATGAGATCCAAAATGAGAACGTTTCTGAAAACCAGATCAAACCAAATCAACACGAAAGAATCTTTCAATATCCTGCAGTACAGAAAATTAAATAAGTCGATAAAATCTTACTTCGCAACATAGACTCTCATTTACCATCAATCCCAGAAGAGGCGGCGAAACGCGGCCTCGTAACACGCCAAGAATTCAAAGTGCACGCAAAAGAAGGGCCGGTATTGGCTCGAAACGATCAGACGTTTCATGATATTTGTAGGCTTCGATTGACAACGTTTACACTGATCAGTGACGACCTTAGGTCCGTGGGATTCTGGTTTTATGGGGCGGGGAACAATTGCAGACGAACCTTAAGGGAAAAGGTCACAAAGAAAATCGACTGAAGGGATTTAAAACACCTTATAGGGCTATAATTTAACTGAAAGTAGTCGCCATCAGGAGCACATTGTTATATTTAGTTATACAACTGAACCTTCTGCGGCTTGGGACAGACTACTGTCCCGTCCAGGCTGTACTTCTGCCTGCGAGTACTGGGACGGGACAGTACAAATGGGGCTAAAATCAGGGGAAGGGGGTGTGCTTATATTTTGCTATAAAAGATCGAGGTTTTATTCACAGATCACATACAGACAGCAGGGACTTGGTTCTTGATTTCACTTGCTGGAGTGAAAAAACTCAACACCCTTTTTTTAGGGGTAGGGGTTACATACGTATTGCCACTTACTTCTTAATAAGCGCTAAGAAACTGAAATGTAAAAGCTTTGCATAGTATCGTTATCCTAACCCCTTCCCACTGAAAGAACGGCCAGACCCAAACTTAAGGGGGAAATCATTTCAAGCCAGGCGACTGCAGGCCCAGTGCAAACTATATACTTTGTGCAACACCATTTTACGACCAAAATAAATACGTTCACCCATAAAAGCCCACAGCTGAGAAAGTCTTCCGTCGGTGATGAACAGAATTGGGGGACGCCGGATTTTACATTTCATTCGTTATTTACCGTTCCAGCAAGTTATAAGGAAAGGCCCGAACCCGATTTTGGCATCGTCTTAGTCTTGGTGCTATTTTTGTCTTCTTTTTTTTTTTTTTGTTTTTCCTCATAGAACAGTTACGAGTTGCAGGCGGTTATAATACATGAGGCACTTACTTAGGTACGATCGGCTTCGAAACAGAACATCACGCAGACACGAGGAACATTCCCAAGTTAAAACCGGAAAATAAGGATCTATTGACCATGACTGATCCAGGAGCAGGTCCCATGAACTACTAGAACAGCTGAGAAAACAAAACCAGGCTGCTTGTGCACAGTAAGAAGGTTAGAAAGAATGATTCACTTTTTTTTTGTTTTGTTTTATCTGTCCTTAGAGGTCAGCTTCTCAATCAGTTCCTGAAGGGGCGCCAGCTCTTTCCTGTCGATCAGGTTGAACTCCTAGAAAAGGAAAAGGAGCTTATGAGAACGTGATCGCCAGATCTATAAAGGATCCAACGTGACATGTCATTCGGAGGTCCTGAGTGTACGAATGATCGTGCTTATCGTGCTAAGGCGGAGTGGAGTACTCAAACCCTCAAAATTCTCAAAAGTGAGAATGCAACGATGAAGATCTTAGAGCAGTGAGATCAGTAGATCGAATTCTACCTCATGTAAATGCCTTAATGAGCTTCTTCATCTTTCTCCACCCTTGTACAGTGAAAGCGCCATCCCGTCCTGGTCGTGGGGAAACATGACTCGGTCGTGACTGCAGCAGCTACGCTGTACGCACGTACCCGACTGTAGCTTTGACAACCAAGTTAATCAAGTTCACATTCTTGTGATGTTTGGTACACGGGTCGACACAGGGCGGATGAAAAATGGCTTGTCAAACGCTCCTATTTAAACAGGTCGAGTATATCAAGTTTGTGTCGTCTACCTCTTGCTAAAAGCCTCAAACATCACAAAGCAACAAACAAACAAAAAAAATAAATAAAGGAGAATGACCAAGGGAAAACAATATATCGCTTAATCTGACTGTGTGGGTTTACTCCGGGTACTCTGGTTTCCTCCCACAGTCCAAAGACATACGCGTTACGCTAATTGGGGTCTCTAAAGCGGACTTGTGTGTGTGTGTGTGTGTGTGTGTGTCTCTTGTGGTGGATTGGCACCATGTCTAGGGTTGTTCCTGCCCTTGCGTCCAGAGTTGCCGGGTGGGCACCGGCTGGCCTGCGACCCCATGTGGATTAGGCGGAAGATAATGAATGAATGAATGATAGATATATACTGCTCACAAAATTAAATAGCAGAAAGACCAGGGTTCAAATCCCGCCTCTGCCACAGTTGGGTCCCTGAGCGAGGCCCTTTTCCATTTTTGGCAAACGAGCTGGAATTTTAAGGGTTTTGGATTTCTGTGATTATCATGTTCATTTGTGTTTTAAATGCCAATGGAAAAGAGAAATGTGATAGCGTTATCGATAGCTGCCGATTTACCGTACTAATGTCTCTGGAGGTTATGGGACAGCTGTTGAAACAGAAAACGCAAGCACACACCTGAACGAAGAAGATGAAATGTTTGAAGGAGGTGTTGAGATGGGCCTCCTCTTGCAGCTGAATCACCGAGTCGAAGTGCTGGTGGTAAATGTGGGCGTAGACACGGAACAGTCGCTTGAGGATCGTCTTCGCCACCGACATGAAGTTCTTCGGGAAAGGGACGCCTGCGACAAAGAGCCAACAGAAGACGGACTTGGCACAGGTGAGCTTTACACTCTCCGAATAGAACAGGCCTAATGAGATCTGCACTTAGACCAGCAGTACAGCTCTGTTCTGTGCAATGACAGGAATCTGCCTGAGCTATGGCTCTGCCGTTTCTAAAAGTGCTAAGTTGGCTTTCGTAAACTACAGACCCGGAGGGCCAACGTCCGGTCAACGGTCGGTGGCCGCCTGGCCCCTAAAGCACCTGATGCATCTCGTCAAAACGTTTTCAGTCTAGCCCTGTATAGTTCCACCAAAGTTAGGCCTTGGTGAATCATATTTAATACACAGATATCTGAAATGCTGCCCAATCAAGCATTCGAGCTTCGTTTGTAAAGACGCAGTGAAGAAAGTCTGAAGTAAAACAACCCACCTATTTTTGAAGGGAAAAGAGTTTCATCATCAAGCTGATCCTGGACCCAGGTCATCAGGTAATCGATGTATTTTGGAGCAGAGCATTTGATTGGCTTTTTGATATTGGTCCCATCAGCCCAGTGGTACTCATACCTGCAGGTACATTTGACAAGAGCACTTAACGGATCTGGAAGATGATGGCACAGGCTGATCAAAGAGCAAAATAATGTGCCATTACTTGGGCCCAGCAGACATGAGGGGGCAGCTTTCTTCGGTGCAGAAGTCAGTGATGGTCCCATACAGCATGTTGATTTGATTAAAGAAGTCCACAGCTGGAGGGAACACAATGAGAAGCCTTGGCAAATCATCACAAGCATTTTGAAGAGCTAAGCACTTCAATTTCAAATCTCACACGGCTGTCTGTGTGGTGGTGCAGTTTAAACGACCTTTATTAATCAAACACAAGTCCAAAGCACAACCACAGAAGAACCGAAGGATTGTTACTGTAGCTACAACAACTCTTATTAATAAGGCAATTAGCAATTAGGAGTAGTGCACTTACTTATTTTGACCACTTTACATGAGTAATATGTTGGCATAAAAGTCGCACTCTTTCTCTCTCTCTCCCTCTCTCTCACACACACACGCACACACACAGACAGACGCACACAGACACACACACACACAAGCAACCAGACACGCGCGCACACAGACAGACGCACACAGACACACACACACAAGCAACCAGACACGCGCGCACACAGACAGACAGAGACAGGTTGTTTTGTTAAAAAAAAAAACAAAAAAAAAAACGTAGAGTTGGGCGATATGGTAACGATATCATAATATTTAAAGGCATTTTCACACCATGCGTGATTGCAGACAACAACGCATGAGTAGCAACAGATTTTTTTTTATCATTAAAACATCACCTCATACTTTCCGTGTGCTGCACTTTTTAAACAGTTTACTTAGTTTAAAACGACCAGTTAAACAGGACCGATTAGGCTCTATATGAAACGTCTTTCCGGCAACTCGGAAGCCAAGAAAAGTCCATCACGATAACGAAATCGATCAGGATATGATAAAATAATCACCGCATAGCCCAGCTCTACCAAAAAGCACAACTGTGCTCAATACTCTACTGGCAACATTACTCCGAATCAGAAATCCTTTATTAATCCCAGAGGGAAATCCCACCTGTTACAGTTGCGCCCCTTTTATTCAAAGAATAAACACACTAATGATTTCAAACAAAGATGAATTTAGATCAAAGAAAATGTGCGATATTTACACCGGCTACAATAAAAACCGTAGCTCTGATGAGAACGTGGAATAAATATGGAATAGTGAACGAGCGGTTCAAATTGATCATCAACTACCGCAGATGAACCATAGTGTCACCCATTAAGGGAGGCTTTATAGAGTGGCCACATGCAGGAATGATCTCCTGTGGCGTTCTGTGGTGCATGTTGGTAGGAGGGGTCTTGCACCAAATGTGCTCCTGTGTCTCATGACTGTGTTGTAGAGTGTAACTGTGGTTGTTGACTGGATGACTTGCAATGTGTGTGTGTTATATATAGTGCACGTGTTCTACCAATAAAAGCTTAGATTCAGCATTTTTACTGTTTCCCAATGATGAAGAACCTCGGCCACACCCCGCAGCTTGCACCACAGATGAGCAAAGAGGCATGCCTCCCTGCTACCTGTATGTCTGGATACACCCATCTTTACATGTTCTTCTGCAATTAAGCGAAATCCAACGCTTCAACCATGTCAAACCTGCCCTTTCCTGAGGCTATCCATTACAGCCATGCTAGTCTTCACTGTTAGAAAGGGACTAGGTAAACACCTTTGACATAACTCTGCTGCCTCGGAGTACTGGATTCGACCACAATGGTAATACGTTCACCCGTTTAAAGAACAGCAAGACATTAGATATGATTCTTTAAACTCGATCCTGATAAGTCTGGCCACTCAATTAGGTACAGCTTTACTGGGTTGTTGGTGTTTTATGCCATCCCAGTAAGTGCTAAGTGCTATGTTCATGGAATTTCACAGGTACAGTGGAATCCGGTTAATGGGACCAGCCGCTTATTTGGAGCAAAGAGCAAAGAACGTGAGCGCGGATAAGAAATACGTAACATCCGTGAAGAAACTCTTCGTCTCTGGCATCACTACCCGAAAACTCCCGAGCTTCTCCCCAGCCCTCTACTGCCACCTACAGGTCTTTGCCTAACATTTCCTTTTACTACAGAAAAGAAGCCACAAGTCGCCACTTAGCCACATCAAAAGCGCGTCACATCACACTGGATAAGTTGTTCAAACGTTGACTGGAATTCAGTAAGAACTTGTTTTTTACAGTATTATGCTTCGCATGCTGAGTATCTATACATTGTGTTGTAGATCGTTTCGAAAAACGTTCGCTATACGTGTAAATCGCACAATAAAGGTTTAATAAACATTTAATATGTTATATAAATTATAGCACATCCCGGCTTGTAACATAGGGCATGTCCGGTTAATCGGACCCACCGGTTATTAGGACCAAAACGATCTCGTCCCGATGTGGTCCCGTTAACCGGAATCGACTGTGTATATATACATATAGAACTACAAATGAGCCTTTGACGAGATAATTCATGCGTTTACATGCATTTAATAATCCAATAACTGCAGATTATGTCAGTAATCTGATTAACGAGTATATATATAATTAGATTCTTATGTTGCTTCTAAAATATACTTAAACATCCTGTCACATAGACATCACTTATTGGTACTTTTTTTTTACATTCCTCTATCTTGAAAAGCACTGAAGTGTACAGCGGTGTAAAAGATTTGACCATTTCTATTTATCTCATTGATGTGTCTAGATATTTGAAGTTTGAGTATCCTTTACCATTCTGACGTATTGCGTCTCTGGTCGGTACGTCACATTGTGCTTGTGGTACATTCTGAGTGCATCGTCCTGTTTTCTCGGCAGATGGCCCACGCTCCCTCAGCTAGCAGAACCAAGCCGTCCGCCTCCGCCTCCAAGGCAGATGGGATCTCAGACGAGGAGATCGAGAGACAGCTAAGGGCCCTGGGAGTGGACTAATGCAAGCACACACAGATTTTTACACTCAGTACACAGACACAGTACACACACACACACACACACACACACTACTGGACTCACTGGAGCTCACAGTCATAGACCCTGTTTATAACTGGACATTTCATACATCTTGTACCTGCTCTGATTTTCACCCCCTAGCATTAATTGTTTTTTCGGATTTGAAATCTGATTGCTGTATGTAGCATATTAAGACCTAATCAGTAAAGTTTAGTAAGTTCCTTATTAAAAACGACGATCTCCAAAGTGCCAACGTGCATAGAATACTAGGCCTGCGATTTTTGTTTTTGCTCAATTATTTATCTCCTTTAGCTAGTCGGGGTCGCTGTTGACCTTCCCAAAGCCATACACGGACCTCCGGTCTGCCACTCTGGGCTCTATGGGGTTTGATTTTACAGAACTGGGGAACCCTGCCCACGTTCGAGCTCCCCTTCCTCAGGCACTGCCGTTTTGATGTCTGCGTGAGTTCAGGTCACCACGGTGATGGACTAGAGAATTGCTGTTGTGCTACCCGGCTAAATCTACTCTGTAAATATTTTGTGCTTAAAAAGGATTTAGGTGAATCCTGCACTCGATATATAAGGAAAGAAAGCTCTAGATCCTGCGAGTAGAGTACTTTAGTAATTGATTAGCAGGGAATATGGGTCTACATCTAGGATGGTATGATGATACAGTGGTTGGTACTGCATTTGAATCCCAGGCTGCTCCGGTTGTTTCGGCTCCATGAAGTCCCTGAATTGTGTATGGCCCTGAAAGCGGTTATGAAATCTAATGAGTTCTAGAATTTGTGAGGCAATAAACTGAAGAGGGAGGCTGAACACAGTATACAGGTATACGCCGTTTAACGTCCGTAGGTCTGTGCGGTTTTAAGAATTATAACGGAAAATCAAAATCTGTCTGGCGGTATACACGTCAGAATGACAGAAAACTAATACGAGCAAAAGTTGACAGAAAAGAGAATCGCAGGCAGAAAACAAGGTTTTCATTTTGCTAAGTGTTTAAGCTCCGCCTTTAAGTACATTATTTAAAAATCTTAATGATTTTATGCAACTTCAGGTTAATGTAAGCGTTTTAAACACATTTAAGGCTACGCTATGATATATACAGTATGTAATGCACTCCTTAGTTTATGACAAGTTTATCTTAACGATGGATTTGTCTGAATGTATCTCCGTTGTAAATCAGTAAGTATAGTACTATAGTAAACCTTTTTTAGACTGTGCTGTAATAAACGTTATTTAAAACGAAACGTATTTGGTCATCGGCCTGTTTCACAGAATGTAATGCAGACGTTAAATGTCACATACCTGTATATAGGAGGAAAGTTCTAGAACCTCTGGGAAGAGTGCCCGTGGGCCAAATCTGTACACCACAAGGATAGTTTTAGATGCTTGAAGAGCACTGGCGGACGGAGACGCCATCATGCAGCTTAGGTAGTAAAGAAACGGAGTGCTCTCAATTTTAACGACATTTAAACGACCTCGAAATGATCGCTGAACAGATGAACACAGCCATTTTGTTTTGTTTAGGCTAAAAAACTTGGCATAGCTTATTGGTCAACAGTGTGTTTGGATTCTTACATGAGCAATCAGCTTTAAATCTGGCTTTAATGCCCTCACTCCTGCATTTCCATTGCACACAATCCACATTAGTAGAGGGATCTGAAATGTCCGGGTGTAAACGGGGTCACGTGGAGGCTTGTGCAGAAGTTTGACCACCCTGCTCTAATGGCATTTGTTGGATTTCCAATTGAGAGGAACTCAACGGAACATCTGCATTTACATTTGATATTTGAAATAGTTTTAAGGCAGAAATTAAACATGGGCACAAGTTTAAGGGGCCTTCCTGTAGATCCACTAAGATTTCTTTCTTTTTCAATTGGCTCTTGAACAATTTTCTAAAATTGGCAGAACCAGGTCAGGCATCAAACACAGGTACAACTGGCCATGTTTGAGGGAGGAAAGGCTGGGCAGGGTCATGGTCACTGCAACAGAACTGCAACAGTGACCCGTGTTGAGCCCTGCTCAGGACTGGCATCCCATCCTGGGTGTCCCCCCGCTGTGTTCCGTGTCCCTGACAAGGATAACTGGGATAAAATGTGAAAAAAGTATTTATTCTCAATTGTTTTGTTTTGTTATTGGTGCAGAAACCTGAGATGCCCAGGAGATGGTATACATGGCTCCTCTGGGTTAAAGTGCCACAACGGGAAGAAGCAGTTTAGGTACTTCTTGCATGGGTGTAGCTAAAAGAAAACAAACGGTCATGGTCAATATATATATATGCGCAACGTTTATTCACTGTTCTTAAAATGAATGCATATTATATGTGTGAAATATCTGAAGTGCATCGATGCAAAGCAAAAATACAAAAGTCTCTCACTTTCTACCTCCATGACAGAAAGGGTGGCGCTGTGCTGTGAGTGACTCAGTCTGACTTTATCACCTCGACTCGTCGTCTTATCCTAAAAAGACCCTTTCTCACTCCTGACACATCAAAGCCATTTTGCACATTTTGTTAAAACGTCCCAGTTACCACTATATCCTTCCATCTGACAGCTGCCTGAGGTTTTCGGACCGATGAAGCTTGATTCTTAAAAGGAAAGGAAAGGAAAACTAGCAGGACATAAAACTGTGCCTTGCAGCCTTCATTTTTCGTTACGATTCGTAACCGTTCATCGCCAAAGTGCAAAGTGGTGCTGGCATCGTTAGGAGGGAACGAATTGTACTCGGCAGTTTCTATCGCAGGCGCAGTTAACGACGACAAGCCTAGATAGGAAGTTCACCAACTGTGCTCAAACTGTTAGGACACCGTATCAAATCATTTTCTGGCTCAGTATATAGGGCTGTGCTGCGCCACATCCGTCCATGTATACGTCTGATAAGGTTATGATCCCTATTATTAAGGGTATTGACTTACTTAACCGTTATATGAGCTTGCCAGATATGCAAGATGTTGTAACACAGCAGTTGACAGACAAGCTGAGAAATAACTGCGTCTTTGCAATGCAGCACACCAGTGAGAAATGCACTCGTTTCATGCAGCCTTGTGAATGCTTCATCGTTCAGCTTTCTGCTGAAATACTGTCATATACATAAGAGGAAATGCGTTGCCCTGTCACTTAAAAACAGCATCTTGTTCCTTAAATGCATTTAAGTTAGAATAAATGGCTGCTCAGTGAATCTCAAATATTAATAAAAAAAAACAATATGTGGTATCTTGGCCATTTAGTCAATACAGATACACTACAGTATAGTATACACACTCACTGAAAAAAATATGCACCAGGAAACTTCATAGGTGTGAATGCGATGATAATAGATGTAAGTAAGGACAATATGTGTGAAAGGATTGAAAGGATAAATTTATTGGAGATACTGAACAATCAAACGGTGGCTCTAGCACCCTGTTGGATTGCCTCTAGCCAGGATACATGATGAGATACATTTGGGCATGTAGGCATACAGGTTCTGTATGATTCACACACTGGGCCTGTAGATCCTCAACACTTAGGCTGCTGAAGGTGGCGTCGTAGCAGGTCCCATTAATGTTCAGCCTGAGATACATTTTTCAACTGGGTAGGCCATGGAGGTGTTGCAATCTGACATTGTAAAGACATTACTGGAGAATCCTTTCTGTGCTTGGGCAAGCATTATAATGTTGATAAATGGCAGGTGGAACCCCTGCCATGAGATGCCCTACATATATCACTGAACTGTCAGTGTATCATTACTGAGGTGACTGGCTGTATATCCATACTCAAGCCTGACCGCCATCGGACTCCGACAGAACCTGGACTCGTCACTAAAGACGGTATGATTCCAGTCCATAGCAGTCCAGGGTTCACTTCATGAGTGCTGTGACAACAACATTCTTCCTGCTAAGTGCCTGGAAATGGTCTGGGCAGAGAGAAGGGTTTGTAGTGAGTGGGTTTGCCTGGGCTGTCAGGAGCCTGTTCCCCATGTCTGCTTGCCCTCACAGAACCAACACCTGAAATGCCAAAATCACATAACTTACAATTTGAGAGAACACATAGACGTTAAGCGATGGATCTTTGTGCCGTAGAGGTGGGTCACATAGTCCACCTGCACAATCTAGGTGAGGGAATTGTACCCCTCAGCTCAATCCAGGTGTCAGCAAAGATGTTTGAGCTTAGTCCGATCTTCCATTCCTATTGATTATAACTGGAGTAGACAAGCAGTTGGTGGTCGTGCGACCGGCTGGTCAATCGGACATTTCCAGATTGGATGAAAAAGGCGGGAAATAATTGAAGTACTGTCATATGAAGGATGTGCATTTTCACTTTGGAGCAAATTTGGAATCATTCAACAATGCCAAGATTTGATGCGCATTGGATTAATCAACCCAAGACAGGCTTAATCCGTCAAAGACATGCGAGTGCTGTGTGTTTGTAGAAAACATTGTTCCTGCACTGCACTTGTCCATTTAGGACATAGTTAGGCCGAAAAGCAATTTACAAAGTTTGGTGTCAGTTTTGCTTCCTGTTTTGGATGGTGCACATTTCCATTAGGTGCTCGGATGACCTAGGTCAATCCCCAGTGGTGCCTTCTGGCTGGGTCGGCCATTGTTCCAGTACAATTGGCCGCTTTAGAGAAGGTAATCACAAAGTTGGTTGATCACAAATTTCTGCAATAACATCACGTGAGATTAACTGGCATCCATACATGACACACTTCTCTGGGATAGACCGTAGACCCCTAACTGTGAGCCTGACCAGGTAACCACATACACCAAACATGTCCTTGGTTACATCTGGGGTGTCAGTTGATTTGGCCAAACTATTCCTTTAAGGGTGTGATCAATACAGGAATAAACAGCTGGGAGTTTTTCTGGTTCATATTCATGCTCATATTTATATATCAATATAGGACTTTGGGATATGTGAGATTTATTTGTTCAATATGGGATTTTTTGTTAATCATGAATAAAGAAGCCTTTTTATTAATCTCGTCTCTTCACGTCATTCCACATCATCTTTTGTACCACGTGATCTTGTTCAGTTTCAGAGGCCGGTGTGTCACCAGGTGGCAGTGTGGAAGTGTGGTGTGAATCTTGAGCGGTTTGCACAGCTGACACTGAAACTACAAGCGTGCGTTGAATTGCAGAAGGAGAACATGTTTAAGACACGCACTGACAGAGACCTACACAAATAGCTCTTATGCGTGGATATATGTGACCTAATTGCTGAGATGTTCACTCAGCTGTACACTCAGATTAACGTATTTTCAGATTAACATATCACCATTATTTTAAATACACCCACCCTGTACCCCATGTACCTCTTTTGTCAGGTTTACCCATATGTACAGCTGGTAGGTGTAAAGCGACTGAAGTTAGCTCATCTAAAGGATCACCACAACAGAGATGATATTAGAATATTATCAGCACTGACACTGACACAGTTCTGGCATTTGCAGTCTTTGCTGGAAGGCTTATCAGGCACAGAGAGAAGGGCCTGACTGGATATTATTCAGACAGGTGACATTTGGAGCACGATATGAAACAATATTTGTTAAAAACAAACTTTATATATATATATACACACACACACACTTCTCAAAAACTATTTTTCTGAGCAGTATATATAAATACATGAGAGCAGTTCCTTAGAAATGGTGATCATGGAGGCCTGTAATCATCATAGGTAGGCTTCAACTATGAGAGACAAAATGAGACAAAAAAAATCCAGGAAATCACATTGTAGGATTTTTAAACAATTTATTTGTAAATTAAGGTGGAAAATAAATATTTGGCCACCCATAAACAAACAAGGCTCTCACAGGCCTGTAATTTCTTCTTTAAGAAGCTCTTCTGTTCTGCACTTGTTACCTGTATCAATGACACTGTCAATGTATAAAAACACCTGTCAACAGCCTCAAACAGTTAAGACTCCAAACGCAACCAAAATTAAGATTATATATATATATATATATATATATATACATACATTGTATATGGGCAGCACAGTGGTCCGGTGGGTGGCACTGCTGCCTTACAACAGGAAGATCCTGGGTTCAAGCCCAGGGTGGAGCGTACCCAGGCTGGGTACTCCAGTTTCCTCTAACAGTCCAAAGACATGTGTGTTAGGTTAATTGGTGTCTCTAAATTGCCATTGACTTGTGTATGCAAACACCCCAGTCGTGTAACTGGAAACAGCTGCACGCCGGTCCCAAGCCTGGATAAATGGGGAGGGGTGGAGAAATTAATGGCAAACTACTCCACTATTCTGCCAAAATACTTCATGGATCACATCAATGAAAGACAGAAATGTGTGGAGATCGATGATCCATCAAGTGATCGAGAGTCGGCAGGGACTGTACGGTTAATCCAGTCCTATATATATATATATATATATACACACATACACACACACACAAAAATTAGGATATATTTCAAAATGAATATGAATGTGGGGCACTGTATATATATGTATAATAATCTATATATATAATTTTACTTTGTTATCTTACTCCCTGTTATCCTCATTTTTCACTTTTCGACCAAGTTTCAGACCGTCGGCAGGTGGCACTTGAATAATATCTGTTTCATGAGAGCCGTTCTATAAGGAGGAGACCGGTTGAAATATGAATGGGTAACGCTTTGTAGTAACGGGATACGAATGCACAGTAGATAAAGTAACCTTAAAAGTCAGATTTGTCTGTGTTATTTGAAACCAACAGCACAAATTAGTTATATCATTTTTTTTTCCACATTACATCAGCAATTCTAAATATGCATTTTAAACGTTAATACATGTTTCAGTTTCTTGTGCTTGACAGAAATCAGTTTCTTGTGCTTGACAGCGATTGTCAATCAGGAACTATAAAATCAAATTGCATATAAAATAACTGTCCAATCATTGTAACTGTGATTGTATGATCACAGTAAAACGCATTATGTCAGCATCAGGTATGAATGTCACATGTCTGTTTTTGTAACCTTGTTAAGTCGCTCTTGCCAAAAATAGACCTGAAGTAGACGTGGGCGGGATAACAAGTTTAGACATTAGATATGGACAAAACGGAAACAATGGCCAAGATTGCTTCGATTAATAGTTCTGAAATAGTTCTATTTCATACATGCACACATACGCATGCATAT
>JAUZST010006801.1:0-14606 GCA_034779995.1 Parotocinclus haroldoi
TTCTTTGTTTTGCGCACCTTTACACTTCAGAAATAAAAATAAAGTATTCTATCAAATGAGAAATTGCTAATTATGCGAAAATCCAATCATGTATTCGGTATTGTTAATTGAATTGCAACCCTTTTATAGATCAGTCAGAAATACAAAAGTTAGAAGAACTAGTAGAAGGACAAGTCTTTTGCCTCATTTTGTTCATAAGTATGGTTTTAGCTAGAATTTTGTCAGGGCATAACTATTTATAAATGAAGAGTTCTGCAAACATCTTATTGGCAGAGACCACTGGGCTTCCAATATAAAATAAATTCATTAAGTAATTTATTTCACTTAAGTTCATTTAAAGCAATTCAGAGTAGCAAAAACTTCTATGGTCACATTGTTGAGAGGCAAGAAAGACCTTTATAGTACGATAGTACAGTATACAGTGAACTAAAATCTAATTACCATTATTTGCTTAATCGTTGTGCAAATTCCTTTGTTAATCATTTGTATACCTATCTATAATTATTGTGATTTTTTTATAAATTAAAAAGGCAAGTGTTACTACTCCACATTGACTGCACATTGTTTTCTTGTGAAAATACCCTTTTTAATTGCATCATGGCTCCGAAACGAGTCTAAACTAAACAGAAAAAAGACACTAGCAACAAAGAAGCATCGATCTTGACTTAAAGTAGAAGGTAATAAGACAGTTTGAAAGATTGCATGTGATCTCAGGATGCACAGTAAATGTATAAAATTTTCTAATAATTACAAAGATAAGAATTACTGTACGGTATCTGTTGCTAAATCGTACTCAATTCTGAATTCACAATTTGATTTACAATTTTACTATGATTGATTTGTTTTTGCTACATTCCCTTCGAGTGGGTTTCCTACATTACAAATAAAACAAAACACACAAATAACAACAAAATACCTGCAGAAATCTATAGAACTTGATAAAGGTTTGCTTAATATTCCATCGTGATAAACTCAAGATCTAATAGATTTTCTCACAATTATGGATTTTATGTGTTAAAAACTTTTCTATTTCTGAAGGAGAAAAAAAGCAAAACGGTGCACATTTTGTATTATAGTTTGTAACCAACAACAAAAAATGTCGTTCCCCTGCAATTAAAAGAATGACTTGAAACAGATGTTTCAAAATTGTAAACAAAACGTTCTGTTGTAGCTTCACTATATCTTAAATAATTGATTGAATCTCAAATATTCCTTTTTTATTTCTGATGAAATTTTTTTCTTGTATAAAAATGTAAACAACAGTACTTTAGTATTCTGCAATAAAAAATAAGAGGATTGTTAAATAATGCTACAGCAAAGAAAAGTGCTGTTGTAATAGTTTCACCTAATGTGTTGTCTTAAGTTGAAATCTAAATAAATAAACAAGCTCATGGTGCCCTCGACATCCTCAATCTCAATTGTATTGATTTCCCAAGCTGTGAGTATGACAACATTTTTTTTCTTCTCCTTTTATGCCCAAGCATCCAGCTCCAACACCTGATCTTGTTACTTTCGTTTTAGTGTTCATAGTTATGGTTTGCTGCTTCTTATGGAGCTATTTACTGTTTTTCTGCTTAATACCAGACATTTCCCAAAAAGGATGTATGTACTATAGACCTGGTGTCACGGCCGCAGTTCTACCGGACACCACTTCCCAGCGTACAAAGCTCCTTCCACGTCATCCCTCTGTGTTACCTCACATTAATTTACGTTCGATTAATTTACGACTTTCTGATTTATTTCAGGTGTTCAATTTAGTTCTCATTAGTTTGGTTATTTAATCCCTGTATTTCTTTTGTTTGGTGTGTATTGTGTACATTTTGCTTCCATGCCATTTGGGCTTTTACGGTTTAGGTATCCTGCTTACTCGCTTACTACCTATTACGCCATTCCTGTTCTCTTTGTTTTGAACCGTTTGTGGACTGTGTACCCAGGTCTACGGTTTGTTATTGTACTCAGTTCTCCAGTGTTTCTCAGTTTCTTTGTAAAGTTTCTTCTGCTCTGTACTGGCTTCTAGTGTTCATCTCCTGCTTTCTGGCCATGCATGACAGTCATTGTGACCTGGACAGAGTAAATAAGAGGGTTCTCCTCGGCACTGTTAAATGACGTGACTTGAATTAACCTACCGCGCTTAAATAATGTAATTATTTAATTAGTTTTTAAACTGTTACACACACGTTCTGTTTGTTGAAAGTTCACTAGTCCAAAATTCACATCTAGATGCCTTACTGTATGACCCACAACTGTAAAGATGCCGCAATGAGGTTAACATTTTCCCAGAAGAAATAATGGAAATAGGATCCTATGCTATCTAAATAGCCACGATGCAAACCATGGAACAGGACACCTTCAGATGGGTTCAACTACATATAGTGTGTAGTTTGCATGCTCTCAGTGAGTGTTCTTTGGATCCTGTTTCTCAGATGGGCTGCTGCTTCCAGATGCTGTTGTTACAAGCAGTAACTTCTAACAACGCCTTCAATGCTTTTGCCTGTTTATGAGCTGAGAGCTGGCTGTTATGACTGAAGAAACTCCAGGATTGTGTGATTATTAGAGCTTGTGTTTGGTATTTTGTCCCAAACACAGCAAGACTGTTTGCGTTTTGCTCCTCCCTAAACCTCTCCAATATGTGTGTGGAACACGAGTGGAATGTGTAGGTGTGCGGACATGCACTGGCTCTTATTCTTGTGCATGAGTTTCCACACCACACACACACACACACACACACACACACACACACACAAAATGATTTTCCTTGTGAACATAGTTGACTGCACAAGCTGCTGATGTTTAAAACCTAATTTTTAGATACATATACATTTAACTGCGACTTGCTAATCTCACAAAGTAAACAAAGGGAGGCTTTGTTGTTCGGAGTGAACCAAAGTGGGGAGTGTGGTCTTTATGACCTGCATGGAGAATGACAAAGTCTGTTACACATTACCACTTAGATTAACTTACAAATCTTGGCCAAATCATTAACACAAAGCTATTTTATATTTTATGGTATGTAGTGAGTAATGGATTGAGTGTGAAAAGCAAAACAGCCTGAAAGCTCAGAGGATTCAGTTCCTGGTTTCCTTTTTGGTGGGCTGTCATTACTAACCACTTTAGTATTCACAGGCTTATTTGTACTAATAATACAGTACTGTAGACATAAAGATATAAAAAAACACGATAAACAGAGCAGAGGTCTTCAATGAGCAGGGGCTGTTGTGAATCTAGATCAGTGAATCATGAATCATGAATTGAATTTCCTGAAACAAATCATGTAGGATGTAGAATGTCATAGTCAAGACTCAAGTCTAAGCAAGTGTGCGGTGTAACGAGAAAATGATGAGAACCAAGATTGTTTTTGTCAAAATGAGCCAGAACCAAATTCAACATTATTAAGGATATTCATATTCATATATTACCTTGCCTGATACAGTAGTTGTTAGAGCATAAGAGTAATGATACATGTAACAGCGCAGCATCTCTTGCTGACAACCTATGCACTGTCAGCATGAGCAGACTGAATACTGAGCAATGTTCGGCTGTTGTTAAACTCTCTATGAGCACTGAGAGGAAGATGATGAACAGGTGTTCATTGAATTATGTACACTGGATCTACACTGCGCTCAGGGAAACCCATGCATGGATTGCGGGACTAAATTTAATTTTAAATTTACTTCCTATTTGTGTCTGTAAGTTGAAGCAGACCAGAGTTAAAGCCAGCTGTTCCAGTTTCCTATGATCTTCTAAAATATATTATGATGTTTTAAATACAATTATGTTGGACTCTTTATATGAAATATTTTTTTGGAACAAAACAGTGTTTGGACAATGTCTAGGTTGCATAACGCGCAATTTCACCGAACAGATCATGGATGTTGATTGACAGATAGCGATTTCAGTCTATTGCAACTCACTACTCCTACTATTTCGATTTTTGCATTTTACTTTATTATGTATATTGTTTTTGTCGCACAGTTTTACCCACTGTTTAAATTTGGCATTAAAGTGGAACCTCAGAATTCGAGTCTTATGGTTTGTCTGAAATGAACTGGATTCAAAGTCCAAAATCCAATATTCAGGAACTAATTAAGTTTAAATTCCAAGGTTCCACTGTATTTGTAGGAGTTACTGCCACAGGACTTTTAATCTTGAGTTATTTATCAATAATGCTTTCATGAATAAAATGAATAAGATTAAGTTATTTTATGAGTAATTTCTGCAGAAATCCTATGAAGGCACCTCTTATTTTCTTTCCTTCTATTAATTATTTTGTACCTTTTTTGTATTTTTTTTACAAGTATATTATTTTGTTTTCCATTTGAATCTTAATTACCTGATTGTACATTTTAGTTATGCACATTGAGGCGGCAACATGGAAACTAATTAGTTTACTTTTGACTATCTAGTTATCCATTTATCAAAGGGCTGACAGACTTTTCAAACCCTGTTCATCAAAATTTTAATAAAATATTTTGTATTTCATTGTAGCGTGATGAAAGCACACCTGCCAGACAGGCTGGTATGCTGCCACTGGTGATACCTGTTTCTGTGCCTGTTCGGAGGGGCCAAGCCCAAACTGACCAGATGAGCAGCTGGAGACTCCCTCTCGAGAGCACCCATCAGCTGCCTGATCGCAAACCTTCTGTTATTGTAACACGTCGCCGGTCACTAAGAGCCTCGGACACTTTGAGTCAGGTAAGAATGAGACATTACATTCAGTACGGTGCAAAAGTCACCATTACATTAGATATTCCATTGTTTTAGCAATGGTATATTGACCACATTTACTTATTCCTTAGTATCTTTATTAGAATAAGGCCAGACAGAAAATTTATAAGTAGTGTTATGAAACTTAAACAATAAAATAAAAGCAAAATCAGCATGTCAGCTTGTGTTGAAAGCTACAGTCTGAAAAAGCTTGATCAGGAATGGGCTTTTTGGAAGGGTACGAGCCAAAAATCCACTTTTTTAAAAAGGTAAATAGGGTGGAAAAGCTAAGCCGTGCTAAAGCTTGGAATGAAAATTGGAATGAGGATCAGTTTTTAAAAGAGCGTTATGGAATGAAAAACCCAAGTTTGGAATTTTTGGGTATCGACAGGACTTTTGCACAGTACTGTAGGTCATATGCATAGTTCTGTTTGTTTATTCTATACTTCCTTATATCTGTCTAAATCTCTCTCAACATCAAGGAGGAGGAAAAAGAGGATGGCCAATCCCCAGACAAGATAAGACGTCGTCCCCGGCCTGAGCCTCTAGTCATCCCCCCGCCCAGACCTTGCACTTTCATTGCCCCCTCCATCTACTCCAGCATCTCGCCATACCAGAGTCACCTGCGCTCACCTGTACGTCTGCTGGACAATCCTCTGGCTGTGCCTCCTTACACTCCACCACCCATCCTGTCGCCTGTACGTGAAGGCTCGGGTCTCTACTTCTCCACCTTCCTGTCCTCCATAGCAGCGGGGAATCAGGGCCTACCTCTTCCTCCTACGCCCAAAACCGCCTCCAGGAGCCTCCTGCGTTCAAGTGAGTAGCAGGTTTAGCCAATACTTATTTAGTAAATCAAGTGCCTCTACCTGGAGAACACAGGGAACAGGTATTAGTTTGCCCTGGACAGGACTTCGTTCTATCCCAGGGCTGGCGTGCGTCACTCTCTCTATCTTGCCTGCATGCAGTGCGCAGGCCGGCTAGGACTCAAAGTGGGTCCTCATAGTGGTGGGTTAGTGTTTTCTTTCTTACTTCATTCCTTCCCTGCATCACATTTGGCCAGATGGGGCTGTAAAGTACCTGATCAGGCCTGAAAGGTCACTGAAACTTGAACTTGAGGGTCTCTGAGCTAATGTTGATTTGGCTGTTTGGCTTTACTAAACCTGCAGTATAACACTGTTGTGTAATTTAGTGTTGAACAGTAGGAATAGAGGTTACAGATTGGCTCGTGTGCCAGGAATAGGCTTAGAATATCATCGGAAAATTGTCGTGTTGGCAGAGGAAGCATGTTCAAAAGGAACTAGTCTTAGAGTTGGTTGTAGCCAGAGGAGTTTAATTCTAGTGGAATTCTAAAAAAACAGCGAGTTGTGAAAAGGAAATGATCTCGTCAAGAGAGGAAGCATATTGCTTTGAAAGAGCAAGCCCTTAGATTATTACAAAAAAATCGTAAGTATTACGTCAAGACAATGTGTTGATAACCAAGGCTGGAATAGGAGTCACAAAACACTGATAATCCACCTAAACCAGTTTTATTTATACTTTCCATGTTTATGCACATTTTATTATGTGCAAGTCATTGAGACTATGTTAAAACTGCTTTTTTTTCCAGGCAGCTCAGAGATTACTCCACCGATGCCCCCTCTGATTGGAGAAGCAACGCCTGTTAGCTTAGAGCCGTGAGTACTATATTCAACATATTACATTATTAATAACATTATATGTAACGTTACATTAGCATTATTAATCTTCTGCTATAAATAGTGCTATAAATGATCACACTGCAAAACCATATGTAAAATATAATAAATGTCTGTTATTTTAGTCACTCTTCTACAAATCCCCATCTTGGCATGTCTTTCAGGCGTATAAACATCGGTTCGCGCTATCAGGCAGAGATTCCAGAGCTCCGGGATCAGTCACTGGTTCAGCACGATGAGCACAAAGCTGCACTCGTGTGGTTTCCTCTGTCGAAACTGGATTCTACGCTGCCCCAGGAGGAAACAGGTGATTCATCATAGGGCGTTTTTTTTTTCATTTATTGTGATAGGAAACTTTACATTACCATGCACAATAGTAAAATCACATGATACAGTGAACGAAAACAATATGACAACAATGTTTAAGTGGGCGATACATGTGAATGCCAGGACTCAGGGTTTCCCAGCAGAATGTACTTAGAGTTTCACACTCCCTCCACTGGCTTGTCTCCACATCCCCAGGAAAACGGTGCTAAAATCCCAACCATGTATG
The DNA here is from genome assembly GCA_034779995.1 of Parotocinclus haroldoi. NCBI lineage: Eukaryota > Metazoa > Chordata > Actinopteri > Siluriformes > Loricariidae > Parotocinclus > Parotocinclus haroldoi. Next base: position 6,952 of record JAUZST010006801.1, read on the forward strand.
TGTTGGAAAAGAAACTGGAGTGACTTAAGTCAGATTTATTTATCCATCCACTATCTTCTGCTTAATGCACATGGGTTCGCGGACCAACTGGTGCCCACCTGGCAACTCTGTGTGCAAGGGCAGGAACAACCTTAGAAGGGGTGCCAACCCATAGCCATAAAGGGCCACATCAGAGACACCAATTAATTTAACACACGTTTTTTTTTTAACCAATCACTGATGCAATGTGTAGCACGAAACTTTGGCAGCATTAACTATATCAGCATGGCATAAAAAAGGGGGAATCGGAAGGTAACAAAGCCAAGAGAGATCAAGTGAGACTTCCACAATCTACCTCCCCTTGCCTCATTCTGTTTGTAGTAAAGTCTGTATCTCTCATTTCTCATTTTAGTTGATGACCTGATGAACCTGGCCTGCTCCAGTGTGTTGTATGGAGGAGGAACCAATGTGGAGCTTATGCATCACTGCCTCCATGAGAACAGAGGGGATGTCCTGGTAAGCTGAATGGACTTACTGTTATATTAATGATTGCGGGTGTGGTCTGATTACATACTGGGTTTTGCCACAAGAGGGTGTAAAAGTACTTCTTACTCTGCCCGCCCAAGCACAGCAAGATTGCATGATTGCAACACTTCCTTGTCCTGCCTGATTTATCACCAATCGAGCATTTATTATCGAGCATTACTGCTTCAACAGTTTATAAGGCTACAAGGCCTGGTTGCAACATCTGTGGACAAACATGCCACAGGATACCATGCAGAACCTGCAGGTATCCATGCTTGACCGTGTCTCATCTTGTATCCAGACTAGAGGCAGCCTAACAGGGTACAGTTGTACAGTTTTCCTGAATAAACAGATCTTTTTGCTCTAATGTTGTAATCAAGTACATATATCATCATTAGTTTCACAAATATAAAGTTTCAATCGATTGCAACAACTCCTGGGTGGCACAGTGACTTGGTAGGTAGCCACCTCACAGCAAGAAGGCCCTGGGTCCAGTCCCTGGATAGAGAGATCTGTGTCTGGGTAGAGAGGTCTGCATTAGAGGGTGACACAGGAGTGGATTTTCATTTCTGTCCCATCCCACTCGCACAGAAAATAATCTTGTCCCATCCCAATCCCGGGTCAGAATAAAAAAAAATCCTGTCCTGTCCCACTCCTGGTAAAATGACTTCCACTCCCACCCTGCTCCCATTCAAAATGACTCCCGCACTTGTACCGCTCCACTTTTTCCTATTTAGTTTAGTTTTTAGGCAATACAATTTAATTTAATCTTATCCCCACTTATCCTCCTTTTTAAGATTAGCTTGTGTTCTGCAGTTTTATTTCAAATGATATGGTAACAGGTACAGTTCATTTGTGGTAATATCACATAAAGGTGAAAAATCCTTCACTAAAGGCCACAAAACATAAATAATACATGACCTTTGGTCCCTATAGTTTTTCCTATTGAGGAACAGCTGCTATGTCCCTGTTGAATAAACCCAAACATAACATAAAGTTGCATTTTACTAATTTATTGAGCAATTATTTTCTTAAAACATTAGGCATTAATTTGCCTAAAGAAGAAAAAAAACTGCCAACCAACAAATGCATTACCTTCACAATTCACACACTGTGTCTTTACTTCTGACTTTGCGCTGCAAATAAGTTTTTTATGACATCAGTTTCTGAGCTTGGCTGTGTCCGAAATCGCATACTTCCATACTATACAGTACGCGAAAGCAGTAGGAGAGAGCTTGTAGTGTGTCGAATACAAAGTATGCGATTTGAGACGCAGCCCTTGTGTTTTACTCCCTCCATTGCTGCTGCTCTATGAATTTCGGGTGGGAAACTGTGGCTGGAAGCACCGTTGGCTTCTGGGCCACATAGTTCTTTAGAATTGCGTTACTGTAGGTTTCTTAAAAGAAAAAAAAACGACAAAATGGCGGTGCACTGCCAATCCTAGACAAGGCACCAGTCCATTGCAGCACACACTCACACATGCAAATGCCAACTGACTTGAAATGTGACCTGAAATGTGAAGAAACCAGAGTACTCAAAGTAGCCATACAAACCCCACATAGGCAGCGGCCAGGCTGAAATTCAAATCCAGGTCTCTGAGACTGTGAGTTGACAGTGCTTACCACTGTGCCACCATTTTGTCCAGTTCAGGTCGGTTTGTTATTCATTTCTTTTGTACAGTTGTTAGTGAGGCAACAATTTGAACATAAATAAAAGCAGAATGCGATTATTTGCAAATCCTTAAACGGATAAACGTTATTGTTTTTTGCAGATATTCACCTATTTAGAATTTGATGCCTGCAACACTTTCCAAAAGAGTTGGGACAGGGGCATGTCCCATTGTGTTTTATCACCTTTCCTTTTAACAACACTCAATAAGTTCCAGTTGCTCAACAGTCCGGCATCTCTGTTGCCCTATATTGCACTTCATAATGCACCACACATTTTCAATGGGAGACATGTCTGAACGGCAGGCAGGACAGTCTAATACCTGCACTCTTACTATGAACCCACACTGTTGTAACACGTGCAGAATGTGGCTTGGCATTTTCTAGATGAAATAAACAGGGACGTCCCTGAAAAAAAAGTTGCTTGGATGGCAGCATATGTTTCTCCAAAACCTTTGTACCAATGTACCTTTTAGCATTTATGGTGCCTTCACAGATGAGCAACTGAAGTTGTACATCAAGCAAAAGAGGGAAAAATTCCACCTGCAAAGCATCAAAAATTAGTGTCCTCAATCTACAAATGCTTGTTAAAAGGAAAGGTGATGTAACACAGTGGTAAACATGCTCCCGTCCCAACGTTTTTTAAATGTGTTGCACTCATTCAAAATGAGCAAATATTTGCAAAAAAAAAAGGTTTATCAGTTTGAGCATTAAATAGCTTGACTTTGTAGTCTATTCAATTAAATATGGGTTGAAAAGGATTTGCAAATCATCACATTCTGCTTTTATTTATGTCTTACACAACGTCCCAACTTCATTAGAATTTGGGTTGTAGAAAATGACCCTGGCAAGAGGAAAGCCAGCACACTTAAATGAATGGACCTAATATTTATTTTTGACAAAAGCCAACAACTGATTATTTATGTTAGTAAACAACAGATTAAAAAGAGAATTGAACAATAAGTGAATGTAAACCAGTATCCATAAGAGAGACTATATACAAGTAGTATATTACAAATGTATATTACAGTACATTTTCAATTGCACAGGCACTTAATTTGTCGTGAAAATATCATAAACATCTCTAAACATCTCTAAACACATCAACCAAGTTAGAACAGTCTCTAGTGATATCTTTTGAGCTAACAAACAAGCGAACATAGTTTTTGAGTGAATGACAGATATCTGCTTTTGAACTCTAACATCTGCATCGGTTGTGGATCCACAGTGTTCACTGGCTATGGATTTGATCAGCTGTGTACAGTCACAATATTGAAAGTTTAAAAAATGTCTTATTAAAATTCCTTTGAAGACCTTTTTTAAAGATCTTGACCATTAAAGTGATTGGATATGAATTGGCTGGGTGTTAAACGGTGCATACCTGTACTATGAGTTTAATTATAAAGTCATATGCTAAATGATATACAAAGAACAGTGGAAGTACAGCAAAGTACATTATCTTAGTTATTGTTTGAAGACATGGGTCTTTAGATTTCTGAGTAATGAAGACAGACACTGACTGTTGTGGGAAACTTATTTCAAAAACACGGAGCCAGGACATTTGGCCTTAAAGGTATGATTGGATTTCAGATAAGGATACATCTGATGGGTTATTTTGTGACTGAAAAATTTTATTTGATCCTTCCTACAACAATAAGCCAATTAAGGAATTTTAGTAAAAGAGCTTATGAAGAAGATTGGCTGCAGTATTCTGAATGCTCTATAGTGGAGCAATGGAACTTGAAGGCAGACCGGCAAACAACACAGTAAATATGCCTGCAATATGCCTCCTAGCTGTCGATTTAATGTGGGAAAAAAAATATTTTTTCCCAAATAGCATCAAGATACATTGTTTTGTAAGTCAGAATGGCCATCTATGCAGACTGAGGCTCAGCTTTGGGGAGTTCAATGAAGGGAGGCATATCAGTTATATTTTGTTCAGATTTGAGGTTGTCAAAGAGGTTTAGTTTACAGCACACATACCACATTACTCCCACTTGAAAAGATTTATCACCAAGACCAGAGGGTTACCTCCAGAGCATGAAGACAGGAAAATCAGAAAGGCTTTATTTTCATGGTCTAAATGCAATGGTTCTGGTGATTCAAGTTATGGTGAATAAGTGCCAATAACTTTTATCACAATACTGTGCTGGAAAATCAGGATACAAGATCCACAAGTCAGTTATGGATGTAATGTCCACATTACAGATATTCCTGTATATGCACAGCTCACAACAATAGGGGATATTTCTAAGTAAATTTGAAGTGACAAAAAAGCATGTGACACACAACACAACAATACAACATTAAGCAAATCAACTAGTATATATTGTTATCAATAGGATTTTAGTATTAGTCTTGATTCTAACTGCCAACCAACCACTATTTCTATCATTGAAACACATTAGCTGGCTAGCCGCTGACAGTTTTCAGAAATCTTGGAAAAAAACAACAACAGTAATTACCAACTGTAGCATTGGATTATCAGCTCTAGATTCCCCCTATATTTAACCCTCACTTGTCCTGTCAATCTGATGCCTGTCTATAAGAACACTTAGTTCATACTTAAGTTTGTCCCGAACAAGGCAATGCAGGACACCAATTGTAAATCTTATTTTAAGTTACATACACAAATGAAACAAAACAATTTCACCATTTACAGACCGAATTGTTAGGGTTTTTGTTTTGTTTACGTTGCGTTCCTTCCTGCACATGGCGTTTTGTTTTGTTTTTCTCCGTGGCAATCCAATCACTCTTCGTTTGCGTCTCCGTCTCAGCTTCCATGCCACTTCTGGACTCTCGGATTCCATGCCGCTTCTGGACTCTCGGATTCCATGCCGCTTCTGGACTCTCAGTTTTTGTGTTCCTTTCAGTTTTTAGTCTGTTTTCTTTTGTTTCAGGTATCCTTTATCCCGTCACCCTCGTCTTAGGAGGAGCGGGTACTCCTTTGGGCAGACTTCCAGGACCAACCTCACTCCTGCGCCTCGTTTCAGACTGGTAGCCTGCACGGCGGCTCGGTGTCATCGAGAAGCCAGGGTGGCTTTCCTCGATTGCGAAGGACTTCCACCAGGCTGTTGTCCCAGCTTGCAAGACGGGCCCTGGACCATTCCTTCCTGCATTGCCAGACTGGGATTCCTGTTTGTGTTTCGTTGTTTGTTTTGTGCCTTACTTGCTTTTCTTTTATTTAAATAAATTTTCTTGTTATTTTTCTAGTTTGTAGTTTGTCTGTGGATTATTGCGTTTTGGGCTCTGGTTTCAATTTCATGGGGTTCCTGAGGCTCTGGTGAGTCCAGGGATTGTCTCGCCAGGTCTCCAGGACACCTCAATCACTAGCACAAACAACAAATAATGATGTGCTAAACCTGAGCATGTCAAATTATGGGGATTAGTCAATAAGTAAAAAGTCACTTGTGGACCATGTGTTCATAATGTTTTTATTCATGTTAGTCATATTTCTTATTTAATCTCAAGGCAATTGGCTCATGCTGCAGGCTGAAATACATTTAGCGTAATCTAATGTTTATGAAGTTTGTCATAAATATTGTAATTTGCTTTTGTAGTGAAACTGCACATTTCCCATTTTCACACCCCATCATATAATGGGAATAACTTATCGAGTGCCTCCCTTGAGGAATCACGTACCTATAAATATATTCATTTTATATTTCCACACTGCATTAAGAATTCTTGCTTTACTCTGCACACTTTACCTGGTTAATATCCTTGCAGAAGTAGAAAAAATGACTAATTTTGCCTCAGGCTTAGCTCTGTTAGTGCTATCGATTGTAGAGCAGCTAGGAAGCCAATATAGAAAATAAACTCTAAGATCTTCCTCTAAATGCTAAGGGCAACATTAATACAATGCACATAGCTTGGAGTGGAATTACAAAAGGGCATTTTTTGGGATATTGTCCTGGATATTACTGTATAAAAAATAAATGCCAAAAGACTACTCTTCTGTTAACAGAATTTCAAAAGATAATACCAACATTTCTTAGAAGTCTATGAGTGCAACATGGTTATTATAATTAGTAACACACGCACACACATGCGCTCACGCGCACACACACACCGACACACACACACACATGCATATGCACAACACATATAGGCTTTTCAAGCACTGCATATTTATAATGAGATTTATATGAAATTTTAACCATATTTAATATTTAAATATGTAGACAGTACAAGTTAACAATTAAAGTAAAGTAAACAATGAATATTTTAAACATATACACTAAAGCATGGCTCATTTAGCTATTTAGATCTTGGGAGCATTTGGACATTTTGGGAACATGTCTATCATGTCTTGGTTAAGCAATTCCCTAAAACAAGTGCCAGGTGCAAATGATTAATGCATTACAATGTAAAACCTCAAACTTTATTGTTTTGTCTACCCCCACCCCCTTCAGCTATTTGGAAAATTTAACAGTGTTGTTAACAAAAGACCATTCCTGCAGCTAATGCATGTGATATAATATATGTGGTGTACATGTTTGTATTAAATGAAAATTGTTTGCTTTACTACTAGATTGTAGGTCAGTTATTGGGCAGGAGGAAGTAATTTAACTGCAGATGTATTTTCGGTTTAAACACTTGTGCATTAGTTTAATATTGTAATAGATCTCAATTAGCTTGCAGATATCTTTTTAGATCAACTTCATGTAGGTTTTAATGGCTAAGGTTAGTAAGCTTTAGGTGAACTGAACAGTTGGCTCATATTACATACATTAACTCATGGTTGTTGCAACATGCATAACGTTCACCATAGTGTTGGAATGGTCAAAACACCATAGTATACAACTGAATAATTTTATTTACAAGTTGGGATATGTAAGTAAGATGATGCCTTTATTTCATGTACAAACAGTACCATAATCATAAACATCATCATAAATCTCATATACAACTCATATTTTCAACACAGTCTATGACATACTAGCTTCTATGGCAAATCCCAATAATATCAATGACAGATTTCATGACAGATGATTGTCCCAAACTTATAGTGGGAAATGTATTACTACATATTCAGCTTTTATTTAGGTACTGACTTTATTATTGTTTATTATTTACTGGTATATATAATAAATGAAACCAATAATCAATGATGGTGCACATGAACCTTAATTTCATATGGTACTATTATATAGATTAAAAGCTTTATCGAGTATGTTAATGACTATAACATGGGGATTTAATATGGGAAGTGATGGTTTTTTTGTGCAAACAAATGTTGAAATCTGTACCTAGGCAATATTCCTTGTGGCCAAAGGTAAATGAGGTCATAGGGACTGAATAAAGTGAAAAGTGTTCAGTTTGCTTTTGACTGGTGACTTTTGCTCAATAATTTACTTTAATGGCATAGTCAGATTTTGTTGCATCTCCGATGTCTACAAACAGGTCCTCAAGCATTTTTACTTTAGACAATTTACTCTATTAATTCTAATAGAATTGCAAAGAGAACCTGTAAATATATAT
>JAUZST010006802.1:0-14605 GCA_034779995.1 Parotocinclus haroldoi
TACTATTTAGTTCTTCTGATAGTAAATGCAAACATTATGCACATTCCTGTTGTCACTTCATGCCAATAAGAATCTGATCTGGCACCTAAATTTGTGTTTCTAAATAAAGAGTTTGTCATCTCTTAGTGTGACTTGCTAATGACAAATAGAAACCTAGTAATTTAATATACAGAATGAGTGTCCATATAAAGGTAGCTAAATGTTTCTAATGTAAATGTGTTGCTGAGCATTACAAAGTATGCACAAAACACTATTTTAACAATGGCCTCATGTCCTAGAGAAAACGTAGTCCTAGAGAAAACTATTCATAGCAGAGCAGTATTGTAAAAGCTGTTTGACTGAAATAAAGCAGAATCAGTGATCATAAATACTCAAGACGTCAGACTCTGGGATAAATCTCTGCCAGCCTGTCAACATTTCCTACAAGCAATTTCTCTTACGCATGCTTCCAAATGTTTTATTTATACTCCCATTCCATCCAGTGAATATTGCATTTGAAAGGAGACATAAGGGTTTTTGTGTGAAAGTGATTTCATGGCTTGATAATTTTAATAGCTGATTATGACTAAATGTAATTCAGCTTGATATGTTGTGTGTTTTCATTTGTAATCACTAGCATGCAGCAGTCCCCAGAAAAGTCCATAATGTTTTAAACAGTCAAATAATTGTAATGGAACAAAATATAATATATATATATATATATATATATATATATACACACACCAACAGGCAGGCTATAGCAAACTACTTTTTGCTATACTAAACTACTTTTTTACTTTTTCGGAAGGGTAACAAAGTCAAACAAACCTCAACAACTTCAGTGAATTGTAACGGAGAACAGTGACCAAAAGAAACCAAAAGAGTATTATGGAGTTACAAATCGAAGTTTCATGTTTTGGGGTCCAATTGCCAACAATATGTTGTGTAATTATATAGGCATTATGCAATTGCTAAAACAACAAATCTAATAGTGATCTAAGGCCTTTGCATAGTACTGTGTATTAGGCGAAAATTAATAGTAATATAACTGTCTGGATGTAAACCATGATTATTAATTTTAAGTGTTTTTCGTGTCCCTTTAAATGCAATTACAGTGCGAGTTGAAGAGTAATAAACAATCATAAGAAAAGGAAGCAGATCACTTACAACATACAGTATATTATTCAGTATTTTGTCATTATTCTCTCTCTCTCTCTCTCTCTCTCTCTCTCTCTCTCTCTCTCTCTCTCTCTCTCTCTCTCTCTCTCTCTCTCTCTCTCGCTCTCGCTTCCCCCCCACCACAGAGAGACGGAACATCGGTACTGATGCACTGGTGATGGCAACATGGCGACGGAGGTAAGTCGTGTTTTTTACCTGTACGCTTCGATTCTAATTAACATGAAAGATTAATATAGAGGACCACCTAAAATGGAGGAATAAAAAAATAATTGTGGTTTAAGATATTTTATTGTGTGAGCGTTGTGACTTGCACAGTGTGTGTATCTGAAAACAGGTTAAATGTTTGTAGGTGGATGATGTTACTATTTTACTTTTTACGCTGCGTATGGCAGTCATTAGTTAGGATTAACTCAGATTTAACTGTCAGCACTGGACACCCTCCTGCGACAGTCGCGTTCATTTCCTTACGTATAGTCACGACTCAGCCATAACCCAGTTAGCTAAGTCCATAATGCAGTATATTCTCAAATATAATTTAATAAAAATAAACATGTAATTAAACATGAACTGTCAAACTAAAATTTTATTTAGACTTTGTGCACCTGTTAGTCGTTTAACCACGTGACTGAAGCTCTGCCGTGCGTGTGTGTGTGTGTGTGTGTGTGTGTGTGTCCTCGCAATTATGGAAAGACTAGTGTGTGTGTGTATGTTTTTAAACACCACAAATACACAAATATCACATTGTAGCCATAGTATTCTAAAGTAGGAATACAACTTGTGGTATTCTTTCCAGTCACAAATACTGCATGGAATACATGTAGTTGAAATAATTGTAAACAAACCTGCTGCAGATTATTGTTTGCCAGCTATATTACAGTCACAGATAAATTAAAAGAGTTTATCAAACTCTGGGAGGTCAGTTACTTAAAAAGTGAATTGACAATGATGACTGAAGGTGCTGAGGTTCAGCCTTTTATGTCTGATGTGATGCAGTGTGGTATGTGTTTAGATATAGCAGACATCCTAATCCATAACTACTTTCAACTGTCTGACTGTCTGTCAAGGGCTCAACAGTAGCAGTGTGGAGGAGTTGGGATTAGAACTCACAACTGTCCAAAATTAGCAACCAGAGAAATTATATATATATATATATATATATATATATATATATTACATTTACAAATAAGTTTGCTGAAGAGCCGAAGAGTTGCAATGTGGCAAGAACTTTAACAACGGAACTACCCTTGTTATAAGCTATATCTTTTGCTGTTTTAGATATAGGTAGTTGTATTTGTTGGGGAAGCTGAAAATATGATGTCTGGGTGGTTCTGGAAACGCACTAGATTATATGCAAGGGTTCTTAACCTTCTTTGGAATACACCCCCTTTTTGTAGATACACCCCACTTCGATACATACATTTTCTATATTTCTATCTACAATTTCTGTCTTTTCTATTGTTATGTATTGTTATGTCAGTTGTGCCAGTGGTTTTGCATTTTTCAACAAAATAACATGCAACTCCACATGATCCTGTCTCTGAGCTCTACAGGACATTCTTATATCTTTGTGGCTTGAATTTTGATCTTATATGAATTGTTAGCTGTGATACAGGTGTGTGCATTTCATATATCATATATCAGCTGAATCTACCATAGATAATGTAGATTCAGCTCAAGGTGTAGAAACATATTAATGATGTAGAGAAATGCAATAGTTGTGTCAAACGTATGGCCATTAGAATAATTTTTTCTTTTAAAAAATTTGCTAAAGTTTTGAAAATTATGTTCTCTTTATGGGGTACTGAGTGCAGAATAATGGGGGATCTCAAATCTCAAATTTTATTTTAGTAAAAGGCTGCAACATAATGCAAAAAAGTGAAAGGGTATGAAGACTTCCAGACTGAATTGTATTGTATATAGATATACAGGTAATCATGTAAACTGTCAGCTAACCCACTTAATGTGGTGGTTTAGACCATGCATGTACAATCAGTGCCTGACTTCAAGAGTAGAGATTGCAAGTCCCATAGGCTTTCTTTCTTTAACATTATGACATAAACCCACAATATGGACATTTATACAGTCCATTATCTTTCCATACTCTATGTAAACACGTGCTCTATTTTTCATCATGTTTTCTTTTGTTCCTACTGTTATTTATTTTCAAAATATATGTAGTGGGTTTTTATGTGTTTTCTGTTGTACATTCATTCTCATTTACACCTACACTATTTAAAACATCCCATTGCTAGGCTAATTGCATGCTTTTGACACTGTGGGAATTAAATGCAGTGTAGGTTGTTTTAGGTTTTTAATAAACTAAACATCAGAGTTTGTGGGAAGTAGAGGGTACTTACCCACTATTTTCTTATTTTTATAATCTCTTATTATTACATTGACTCATTTTCACTTAATTCCATTGTTTCAATCTCCAAGTTAAGAAACCCTGAGTGAGATGTGTGCAAAACCTTATTGGCATAAACTTATTTTGCCACTTATTGTGCAAGTTCTCCTACTTAGAAAGACACAGAGGTCTGTAATTGTCATCATAGGTACAAGGTATGATAGGTGAGCCAAAAATTCCATAAAATCAAATAAAAATAAGTATTTGGTCAATAAAAACAAGAAAGATTTCTGGCTCTCACAGACCTGTAACTTCTTGTTTAAGAAGTTCTTCTGTTCCCCTCTCGCTACCTGTATTAATAGCAGCTGTTTTACCTCGTTATCTGTATAAAAGACACCTGTCTACAGCCTCAAACAGTCAGACTCCAAACTCAACCATGGCCAAGACCAAAGCTGTCGATGGACACCAAGAAGAAAATTGTAGATCTGCCCCAGGCTGGGAAGAGTGAATCTACAATAGGCAAAGGTTGGTGTGAATAAATCAACTGTGGGATCAATTGTAAGAAAATGGAAGACATACAAGACCATTTAAAATCTCCCTCGGTCTGGGGTTCCATCCAAGATCTCATCCCGTGGGGTCAAAGTGATCATGAGAAAGGTGAGCAAAAATCCCAGAACTTCATGGATGGACTTGATGAATGACCTGCAGAGAGCTAGGACCAAAGTAATAAAGGCTACCATTAGTAACACACTATGCCAAAAGGGACTACAGTGCCAGGCGTGTCCCCCTGCTTAAGCCAGTACATGTTCAGGTCAGTCTGAAGTTTGCCAGAGAGCATTTTGATGATCCAGAAGAAGATTGGGAGAATATCACGTGGTCATATGAAACCAAAATATAACTTTTTGGCAAAAACTCAACTTGTCCTGTTTGGAAGAAGAAGAATGCTGAGTTGCATCCCAAGAATACCATACCTACTGTGAAGCATGGCGGTGGAAACTTCATGCTTTGGGACTGTTTTTCTGCAAAGGGGACAGGACGACTGATCCATGTTAAGGGAAGAATGAACAGGGCCATGTATCGTGAGATTTTAAGCCAAAACCTCCTTCCATCAGTGAGAGCATTGAAGATGTAACATGTCTGGGTCTTTCAGCATGACAATGATCCCAAGCACACCGCTCAAGCAATGAAGGAGTGGCTTCCTAAAAATCATTTCAAGGTCCTGGAGTGGCCTAGCCAATCTCCAGACCTCAATACCATAGAAAATTTGTGGAGGGAGTTGAGTCTGTGTTGCCCAGCGACAGCCTCAAAACATCACTGCTCTAGAGGAGATCTGCATAGAGGAATGGGCCAAAATAGCAGCAACAGTATGTGCAAACCTGGTGACGACTTACAGGAAATGTTTGACCTCTGTCATTGCCAGCAAGGGTTATGTTACAAAGTATTGAGTTGAACTTTTGTTACAGATTAAATACTTATTTTCCACCATAATTTACGAAACAATCTTTAAAATCCTACATTGTGATTTTCTGGATTTTTTTTCTCAATTTGTCTCTTATAGTGTACCGATGATGAAAATTACAGATCTCTCTCCTGTTTCTAAGTAGGAGAACTTTCACATCAGTGGCTGGCTAAACACTTTTTTGTCCCACTGTAGCTCTGGCAAACAGTTTGAATATAAGGGCAGTGATGTGTCATACTGAATAATTAATTAATGACATTAATATATTTTCCATTTTTATTTATTGGCTATGAGATAATACCTTTTCTTAATCAACAATACAATGGTTATGTTGTTCTGTGCTGTTGCTGCTGTGCGTGTCACACTTAGGGAGTGAGCGGAGATGAGAGCAGGGAGCTAGTGAACTTCAGACTTTAATAGAAAGCAGATGGCAGCGGTACAAAACACACAGGCACATGCATAGTTGAGATCAGTCCAAAAAGAAAAAAGAAATACAATGGTCAATTAATCCAGGGTTAAACAGGGTTGGGTTGTTAGAAAAGGAAAAGGTTGAAGGAAAAATAGCCAACTATAATCGTCATAATCCAACTCCAAAGAACACACAAAAACTGTATACAACCAGAATTCAAGAAGCAAAAGCGATTAATCAGAGTCATGATGGGCAGAGGTGTTCACCAGCATTGCAAATAAGTGCAGTAGTACACAAGCGAATGAGAGCCAAAGCAAAATGAGACTGGATTCTGAGGTGAGGATGAAAGTGTCAAAGCGAGCCAGCATTCAAAATGAGCATCAAAGCAGGCATCTAAATAAGTATTAAATCAAGTATCTAAACAAGCAATCACAATCTATGAGCATAACGACAGCTCCCACATATATTTGGGAAAATAAGTACAGTGGTCCCTCATTAATTGCGGGGGTTTGTTCCAGGACCACCCGCGATAAATGAAAATCCGCCAAGTGGGGACGCTATATTTATTTAAATATTTATATACTATTTTACCGTAGAACTGAATAAATTCGCCATTGTAGTGTTTTTAACTGTTGAATAATCAAGAAACATGCTGAAGTGTTGACTAACTGACAGCTCATCATATCCTACATGCCTCATGTTGTGAGTAGACACAACAGCTATTTACTGTAAATCGTAATATTTTCTGATTAATAACATTCCTTTATTGTTAGAATTAATATTATTAATACATTTTCATAAATTTTGTGATTTTTTAAATGTCAAAGTTCCGCAAAAACCCACGAAACAGCAAAAATCTGCAATATCTTTTTTCCATGAATATATTTTGAAAACCTTCGATGCACTGAGGAAGTGAAAGTGGCGAGGGACCACTGATAAACTATGATTTTGAAAGTTTTCCCACCTACAAAAAGAATTTGTAATAATTAATTTGCATTTTATTGCAAGTATTTGATCATTTACCAACCAGTTTTATTTAAGAAGCTCTCCTATTCTGCACTCAGCAGATCACTAAAGATGGGTCATGGCTGGGCATTTCAGCATGACAATGACCCGAAACACGCAGCGAGGGCAACTAGGGAGTGGCTCCGTAAAAAGCATTTCAAGGTCCTGGAGTGGAATAGCCAGTCTCCAGACTGATCTTTGGAGAAAGCTAAAACTCAATGTTGTCTGGCAAAAGCCGAAACCTGAAATAACTGGAGAGGATTTTTATGGAGGAGTGGGGCAAATTCCCTGCTGCAGTGTGTGCAAACTTGGTCAAGAACTACAGGAAACACCTGACCTCTGTAATTGCAAACAAAGGTTTGTGTACCAAATCTTAAGTTATGTTGTATAAATAAAATACCTTTTTCATGGAAAGTTAAAGTGTATCTATGATCAAACTTACAGACCTCTCTATTCCTTGTAGGTGGGAAAACCTGCAATGTTGGCAGTGTATCAAATAATTACTTTCCCTACTGTACATTAAATTGGTTTTTTATATTGAGTGGCTGGACATATCAATATTTATAGATAGAAATTTCCTGAATGGGTCAAATGGCCAGTGCACTCAACCAAACTAAATGGCTCTTAAATGGTAAAACTGGAGTAAGTCTGACTGGGCAGGCAGAATAACATGGTTGGGTTTGTCCTCAGCTTGCTAATGGTTCTAGCGATAAACCGTGTTTTAAATTGGAATGTTTTATTGCTAGTGATTTTCAATAATGTCCATGGGAAAAACTTATCATCTTGAAAGTTAAAAATTACAGAACTGAAATTCACCTATGCCAAGGGCAGTCGCGATGCCATACCATACTGGCTTTTGGACTTAGTCTTAGTCTTAGTAGCTGGTAGTAGTCTTGATGGTCTTGTTCAATCATTGGTCCAGAGCACACAACATCCATGTTTTGACTTCACTGAGCTTAGAAGCATCTAGGATGGATACAGTGGATCATTGTTCAAATAAATCAGTATTCCAGGTCTTTTTTTGGAAACCATTTACACCTTGTTCTAAGATCAAACATATACTTTGCCTACAGTAAATCTTTGCACGACATAGAATGCTATTATTTTCAGCTTTTGTGGGTTGTTAAATGCTTTACTTGCAATAATTCAAGTGCTAGTTGTCTGTGCTGTTGCAAAAATGACTGAATGGTAATGGAACTGGTGATGCATTTCAGGGTTTGTAGCTAATTGGTATAGTAGGTTAATACTTATTGAGTTAAAATACTGAGTAGAAATATACTATGTGTCATTTCAGTAATGTTTTCCGTTATGTTTCCATGGGCTAAAAGGGATGAGGCAAAAGGACATTTTTCCACAAACTTAAAACATATGCTGTAGGTGTTAGCATTCAAGGAAGACATCGTCAGGCATTCTGTCTGGGCCATTTTCAATTTCTAGCCAGAACCCAATAATGAATGTTTTGTATTGATTTACTGATTAACAGAAGTAATGACTAAATAAATAAAAGTATTTTTAAAATTACAATTTATTTAGTATTATATGCTTCTACTGGGGATCTAAGGTGGCACAGTGGTCTTAACAAACCAGTTTTCCACTGCAGTGACCTGGTCTTTATTACCCTGCTTTGGAGGACGTTAAATATAAGAAGACAAAACATTTTTGATAGTATAGTATCCTTTCATAAATGTATGCATATACAATACTGAGTTTGTCAGAATTCTACAAATGGCTACTTTTTTCAGAAACCTGGTGATATTTTCTACTGGAGATCTTACTATAATCATGAAAAGGCCACTTTGCTCAAGGCAAATAAGCATGGGTAGGAAATTTGCTTATAATTTTACCAAACTGTCATAAACAGTATTGTCACGATGTAGCTTTAGGCTTATTGTCACATTTATCCCTGTACACTTGCTTGGTAAGCTAGCCCTGTTTATGTGTTTGCTCACATGCACTTGTCTGTGTTAATCTTTGTCTGTTGCATTTGTATGCCTGTGCATGTGGTTTAGCTAATCTTGCCTGCATAGCATCATGTCCAATTACCAAGTGAGTTGAGTAGTATAAATAAGTGGACATTGTTCCCTGTTGACTATGTTGTTTGTGGTTTGTGTTCTTTTATAAGCTGCATTTATGTTCATGTCAAGTGCTGATTTTGAGCATGTGGAGTTTCATGCATAAGAGATGCCATTTTTAAATATGTCCCTTTTCACACCTACACCTCTGTCCTGCATTCTTTCTACTGACATTTGCTGCCCAATAATGATGCTTTTGGGTGCAACAGTTGTTTATATTTTTACTTACATATGAAATCTGTTTCAATAAACATTTAAATCTTAAACATTAAATAATTAAACAATAAACATTTAAATCTTGGTGAAACAACAAAACATAATACATTGTTGTGGTCCTGCTGAGGTACTCAAGGAATGCAGCATTATCCTGGGCTGTCTAATCTATTTTTAGATAATTAATTGAATGTTTTATTCCCAATTTTCACCAATCACCACTCACAAATGCTCACCATTCGAGCATTAATGGTACCAGTTGGAACACGTGTCATAGAACCATGTCTAGCAGTCAACAGTATCTCACCATGAGGTACACTGCCCAGAAGTAGCACCTGAGAGCCTTTTATAGAGCTTGGGCAGGTAGTACTTTTCCTATTTCTTGTGACAAGACCCAGTGTGTCATTTAATCAGTATTTGATACATTGCTGGATTTTGCAAGTTTTCCAACCTACAAAGAATGTAGAGGATTGTAATTTTTGTCGGGGGTACACTTCAACTGTGAGAGACAGAATCTAAAATAATCCAGAAAATCACATTGTATGATTTTAAATAATTAATTTGCATTGTATTGCATGGAATGCACATTTGATCACCTAGCAATAATTCTGACTTTCACAAACCTGTTTTCTATAAGAAGCCCTCCTATTCTATACTCATTACCTGTATTAATTGCACCTGTTAACTGAACTCATTACCTGTATAAAAACAGTCCTCCACACACTCAATCAATCACATTCCAACCTCTCCACCATGGCCAAGATCAAAGCTGCCTAAGAACACCAGGGACAAAATTGTAGACCTGCACAAGGCTGGGATGGGCTACAAAACAATAAGCAAGCAGCTTGGTGAGAGGGCAACAACTGTTATCTTAATTATTAGAAAATAGAAGAAACACAAGATGACTGACAATATTACTTGGTCTGGGACTCCATGAAAGTTCTCACCTTGTGGGGTAAGGGTGATTCTAAGGTCATAAATCAGCTCAGAACCACACAGGATGACCTGAAGAGAGCTAGGACCACAGTCTCAAAGATGACCGTTAGTAACACACTATGCCATCATGGATAAAAATCCTGCAGGGCACGTAAGGTCCCACTGCTCAAGCCAGCAAATGTCCAGGCCCATTTGAAGTTTGCCAATGACCATCATGCATTTGGTGCTCTCACTCCACCCACCAGTATCGCCCACTCTATGCAAATCCACAGGCAAACGTCAATCCGAATACGGTTTTACTGAAAACGGCAGGCAAGGATAAGAGTAAATCAGTCCAAAGGAATAACACCACACACGGTACTGGGAAGTAACACTTTTAATAGAAAATGATTACATTCAGTCAGGTCGACTATTACATCATGTCTAAATGTAATGAAACTGATTGAATTTCTGTCTGATCAGGTAGAATTAAATCTTGTGAGTTGATCCGCCAATCACAGAATGATACATCACTGATTACAAAAACCTTTTCTGTCAACCATTTCCAAATTTCTGCTGTAGCAATATTTTTCCACCTCATTCTGGATTAAATCTTAGCTGACTAACTAGCTTAGGTGTTTTTTTAATTATGCACTTTTCACTCAGGTTTTTCTTTGCTCGTATTCAGAATTTGCGAGAACTGAATGGAAAACTTGCTAGTGTGCCACCCTACCACCACACACTGCAACTTTTTTCTATCATTAAATCACACTTTTATGAAAAAGAAACTTTTTTTACTAGCTAGACATTAAGTTGGCTAAGTGTTCTTAGTTGTAGGGGCAAGTCAATTGTGTCACACAAACACAAGATGCACTTGCAGACAAGAGACGAGGGTGTTATTGTCAAGTAGAAGCAAGGACAGAACTAGAGACAGGAATAGCAAAAAAAATCCAAAGGACTAGGCAAACGAGAAATGGTAGTTGAGACATGGTCAACATTCAAACTCAATAACTAGAAAAACACTGTACTATGCATGTAGAATATTGGAGGCAATACTTTGCAGAGGGGGAGAAACACTGTGGGGTATAAAATATCAGTTTATGACACACAGTGACACACAGGTGAGCATGATCAGTACTTACACAATATCACTTAGTCATCAACACAGACTTTGCACATATTAAAATGTGCAAATTAAAATGATGGAATTTGTCATTTGTGATGGGTTAATTTGAGGAATAAAATATGCCACTTGCTTTACAATTTGTTTGAACATTTTTTCCCATGTGTTTTGAACCACAGTACCAGCTAAAAAAGAGCTGTGATTCTTCATGTGACCCTGATTTAGAGACAATGTTTTGGCACAGCGATTGAGATTTTGAGATGTTTGTCTTGAAAGTCGCTTGGCACAAAACCGACATTACAAAGTACAGCATCAGATGATCTGACCAGCTGAAATGGGGAGAGCTTTGAAAGATTCAAGAATAAACAGATCAGATTTGTTTATATCTAAAAAGTTCATGCGCTATTCTAATATTACATACATCTGCAGCTGTATAATTTATATTCAAGGCTATAAAAAGTTGCAGCAAAGAAGTACTAAAGCAGAGACCAAGAGACAATTAAAAGATATTGTATGTGAAGATGGCAAGAAATGTTCCAATTACCAATACAATAATTTTGTCATCATTATGTACTTAAATGGTTTTACAAAGTGGGACAGGAAGAACTTAGCAAACAGTAATTGTGACAAAGTGTTACTGTAATTGAGTGTTTCTCTATCATTGGAGATCATTAGAATCTTCCATTGTCATATTGACCACTGATTAATGCTAGACCTACACCTACCCCTGACCATAACCTTAACCGCAGTAATCCGGGTCAAATTAAGTGCTCAACCTACACCGCTCACAAAAATATGGAAATTTTATAATGAAATAGCTCATACAATTAGGGGATATTTTATTTTGAAATGCTATTTTGAGATTTCAGTCTGTCAGGTAGTCTAATGGGCTTCTAAATCAAATGCTTTAGTGTTGTGGAAGCAGAGAAGCAGCAGTTACTTAGCGTTTGTCAGAGTGCATACATCCTTTATTTGGCCTTTGTGAAATTGGAATGACAAAATGTTGAAAGTTGTCATACTGGTTTTGTGTTCATCTGAAACAAGCACTACTGAAAGAGCCAGATGTTGGCCCTTAAAGGAGAAAAGCACAGAGAACTAGGCCATGATCATGAAACAGCAAAGAAGATAATATTTCGGGGATATAATATTAACATGTCTTTCCATCAAGCAAAGCTAGAAGTATCTGTAATTTATTTGTTGGATGTGATTCATTCTATGCTCTCTCTGACATCATTACAGCCGGATGTCCTAATGTTTGCAGTATTCATATGCATTCCAAATGATGTAACATTAATTTGCCGTTTTGACTCTATAAATGTGTGATTGCAACTTTTACCTTTATATATGACTCTTTTTGCCAAATTGGTGCCATTTGATTGTTGTAACTCTTACAACTTAAGGTTTAACACAAATATTGAATTACTTTACTATTCTAAATTAATACTGGTCAAGCTCAGGCAACTTGATTTTATTTAAACTGCTTCTTCCATTACTGTTACTCTTGTTATATGAAAGTCGTGTTATATTCATTTTAGCACAGAATGAGCAAATACATAAAAATAGCATTATGGGGCCTGAGTACATTCAAATGATTAACCAAATAGTTATGGTAACCTGTGTCACACAAGATGGTGGCATTCATGAGATACAGTTGGGCATGGAGGTATACAGGTTCAGTATTGTATCTTATATCCTGTGTCACATTTTCTCACGAATGCTTAATTTGCAATAAATCTGACACCCGGACTGGCCATAGAAGTGATGCAAACTGGCAGTGACATACTTGGAAAATCTCTGCTGTGTGTGGACAAACATAATCCTGCTTCAAAAATGGTTGGAAGCCCTGCTGTGCAAGGCAACACTT
Organism: Parotocinclus haroldoi; assembly: GCA_034779995.1. Classification (NCBI taxonomy): domain Eukaryota; kingdom Metazoa; phylum Chordata; class Actinopteri; order Siluriformes; family Loricariidae; genus Parotocinclus; species Parotocinclus haroldoi. The sequence continues at coordinate 12,563 of JAUZST010006802.1, forward strand.
GTGGCTGGACGATGTCTTGTGCATTTATCTCTAAGTTGCTAGTCTCCCTCGTATCACTACTAGGGGTGACCAACTGTCACATGAGATTGCTCCCCACGGTAGTATAGGGCAGTGTGTCACCAGGTAGGACCTGAGTGTTGTTGGATCCCAAACAGAACCTGCTGGCTGGCTGTCAATTGCAAGACACATAATGTATGCAGTGATAACAAATTTTCTTTTGATAAGCACATAGAATTCATCTGTGCATTGACAGGGGTGTATAGTGAAGGTGCCACCTGTGTCTGTATGGTGGACAATGAAACTATGGGAGCTGCTTGTCATCATGCCCTCATGGAACCACTGCTCCCCACACCTCCTAACAGCTAGGTCAGATGGCAAGATCTTTCACCAAGAAGTACACTACTCAAAAGTAGCCACTGAAAGCCTTTATATAGTGCAGTGGAGGGAATTTGTTTATGCTCTCTTGTGGCAAGACCCAGTCTCTAATAAGAGCACCCAATACTTATTTACACATCTGTCTGAGACATAACTGCATACTAAGTATTGCAGCAATCCAACATTTATATCAATATATTTTTGATTAATAAGTGTACAGTGTTGATTCATTACTTTTAATATATGCTGTATATATAAACACTTAAAATATAACAAATCTCAGAAATAAACCTACTGAAAAACAAGAATAAATAGGATTTAATTTGCTCTACACTATGATAAAAACTATTACAAAACTATGAGAAAGTGCCATGGAGTACATTCCTTCAAGACAGCTTACTTTTATTTTCGGTTCAAAGTATGCACTTTCATATCAAATCAAATTAATATCTCAGCTCACACTGATTCTACATGGTTTATAGAAATTCATAAATTTTTAAGATATTATAAACACTGTGAGATTAAAAGGATTGTAATGATGCTACATCTTACAGATTTAACACATTCATTTTCATTTTCTCACATAAATAAATTTATAAATATTTTATATAATCCAATCTGAAATAGGAAACTTTGCTAAAAAATGAAATAGAAAGATAGCAGTAAAATATGATGTTTTTTCACTGCATTGGCCACCAGCAGTTCAGTGTCTCTCTGGTAAGTAACTAGAGATCAGGAATGTGCAGCATCAGTCAGTCGCATATGTTAAAATTCTGTCTTTCACATCTGCAAAGAGAGAGGAAGGATTCTGACCAATTATGAGTCTTTGCTGTTGGCTATTACTCTTACACATATTTCCCTGTAGAACTTCCAGACTTTTTAGAAAAAAACCTAAAACATATTGCAAGATCCATAACCCACATTTATGCCTTCCAAAGCACCATATAGACAGTTGGCTTTTGTACAATTGTGTAACTGCTACAGACATATGGATACTCAGTGTAATTCCCCAGAGTGATTATATTCTAAGACCTAAGTGAAGAGTGTCACATTTTACCCTGACTTCAACATGACCCACATAATTCATTTTCTTTGAACTTGTTGGAATCTTTGTTTTAGTGCTAACTGCTTGTTATATGGGTGGTCATCAGACCACATAATAGAAGCAGGCTTGCAGGCAGTTGATTTGATCACCAGCTTTACAAAGCCATGTGACTTGGAGAGTGACTTCTGGTTGTCTGAACTACTAAATAAACTGCACTTTTTCATCTCTTTACATAAACCTTTCAGCTCTTTTAGAGGTCACCAGAGAAAACTATTCACGTATTAGATATGGCACAGTTGTTACAGCAGATGCCCGTCCTGGGTCAACCTTCGGTAGTGATCCATGCTTAGAATCAGCGGTAGGAACGGGAAAAAAAAACTCTGGATGGGTTTTCTTTTCATAAAACCTGTCAGATGGAACAGTGTCTCGCTGGGTAGTACCACTGATCTCACAGCAAAAGAGTCCCTTGTTAGATCTCAGGGAGCAATGGCCTGGGTCCTTTCTGTGGGGAGTCTGCATGGGTTTACCCCGGGTACTCTGGTTTTCTTCCACACGCCGAAGACATGCATCATGTTAATTGATTAAACTAAATTAATCCCGGTCTGAGTATACATATATAAGAT
>JAUZST010006803.1:2500-14605 GCA_034779995.1 Parotocinclus haroldoi
CCGGGATTTTAGAGCAGCATAAACCTGCTATAAGGCGGCATCTTCTCCAGGGACGTCCGTGCATTTTACAACAAGACAAAACCACATGCTGCGCACTTTATAAAGAGGAATGACTGTGGAAGAAGAGGGTACGGGCACTGGACTGGCCCCTCTGCAGTCCTGACCTGTCCCCAGTAGAGAATGGGTGGTGGAGGAAGAACTGATTATTTAAAAATGTGTTGCTGGGCTGAAATGCAGGGGCGAATGTTTACTAATAATCATAATACGAAACAAAGCGGACTAGAAATGAAATGAAATATCTCAGGTTCAAACTGTTTGGAATGAAATAAAGAAAGCAGGCGACAGAAACGACGCTTTATTTAGAATTTCTATTTTGGGGTTGTAATAAAAAAAAAAAACAATCATACGTTATATTTTAAAGTGGGCTTAATCTGGAGCATCTACATTCATGTTATCAATGTTTAAAAATATAAAATCCCAGTGTGTGTGCGCGCGCGTGTGTGTGTGTGTGTGTGTGAGAGAGAGTGTGTGTGTGTGTGTGAGAGAGAGTGTGTGTGTGTGTGTGGCTGATGGATTAGTGCCCTGAACTGAAAGTGAGCAAGAGAGAGACGCAGAGAGTCAAATTGTACATTTAAAATAATAAACAATATAAAATAAACGACAAAAATCGAATTCCTATGAAACTGAAATACATTAAAATATTTTGCACAAACTCCAGTAAGCAGAATCTTTGTGATTTTTAATCATTTTATTTTTACGACTTATATTTTCTTTGATTTATTTATTTTTTTTCCCCCTCCAGGGTTCGGCAAAAAAAAAATTCAGAGTTTCGACTTTCGCATTGTTTGGTTATTTAGAGTGGAATTTTAAGATGAACAATGCCCCAGGCCCTGGGTTCAATTCGGGGCTGGTCCCAAACCCAGATAAAGGGAGGAGGGCGGGGTCAGGATGGGCACCTGACCTAAAACCTGTGCCAAATGTGACGGGTCAGAATGATCCCTGCGTGGATGTTTTTATTTATGAGAACCTAATGGCTAAAAGTTTTTTTTTTGTTTCTCTTGTAGTTTTGGTCTCCGTCATTCCAGAAGATCAGCAGGAGGAAAGAAAGGCACAGCGCTTTGACTTTGTAGTGAGGAATGCTAATGGACTCGCTCTAAACGGGGCTGCATTGCCGTTGTTTGATGCTCTGATCTGATAAGGTTCCTGCGATGCCCATCTGCATCCTGTCTGGCTGCCATCAAACAGCACTGACTTTACCAGAGAGGAGAACCAGAGCGTGGGATTCAATCTGGCCTTAAAGCCATTATTTTATATATATATATATATATGAGGCAGGAAACCTTCAGATACGCCTCGTTAAAAAAAGGAAATAAAGACGTACGTGTCGTTTACAAGCGAATGGAGCCAGCATTGGCGACACAAAGGGAAATAACGTACGGCTCGCACAATTAAGGGCTTTTTCTGTTTCGTTTTGCCTTGTTCTAAAATGCTTCGACGTCCCTGGAGCCGGTTTATGTCGCTCTAAAATCCCGGCGTACTTTTCTGCATTAATGCCGCGTCACAGACGAGGAAACGACCTTTACACCAAGGGTCCGGACCCGACCCCCGTACCGCGACAGAGCCCGGCTCTTGGACTCGTTCCTCGTAACAGTCTGGACGCTCCTTGTTTCGTCTGTAACCCTGACTGGTCTGAGCACCATCCCCGTTTCCATGGTGACAGCACGGAGCTTGTGGGCGTGGTTATGACGCGAGGCTTGTTTTTATTGGTACGGTAAAGTTTTAAGCGGTGTTTGTGAACGTAACTCTGCGTTGTAGAGCTCGATAAAGGTTGGATAAACGAATCCCTTGCCCGCGTGCTCCTGTTTGAGGGAGGGGAGAGAGATCACCCCTCTTCAGTTTATTTTTTTAGGGCTGAAACTCCTCCACATTCCGAATGGTTCGATGACGTTATGGTCTGCAGAGGCAGAGATATCGACAGCAAACAAGTTCCTTTCCCCTCTTTCTTTGAGGTTGAGGGAGTTCCTCGGATCATCTTTAGCCTTTCCTGGATGCTGCTCTCGTGCCACGTGACGGTGACCAATGTGCAGTTTGTTGTAAAACTGTTTGATTCTTGTGTAACTCGTTTGTGTTCAGGTTCGCAGAAAAAACGCTAAAGCGTAAGAAAGTGAGAGTATGGAAGAAACCAAGGTGACACTCGGTGTCCTTGTCCCCCGCAGTCCACCGTCTCCCGCTCGTCTCCCGCCCGGGAAAAAGTCACAAAGGGTCTGGACTGTCAGCACACTGGCTCTTTGTTTACGTCTTCAACATCGGACTCTTCCTCCAACGGTTTCGAACACCCGGTTCTTAAAACGTCTCCGAAAAAGCTCGTTGGACAGGGTTATGATGTCATAACACAGTAACACAACACGAGCCAATCGGGGGCCGGTATGCAAGCGATTGTCACACCAGCCCTAACAGGAAAAGTTAAAACGCCGTGTTCGTTTCAGGCCACCTTTAGCCTGCAACTGTAACAGCGCCCCCATCCTCCCGTCACGGTCATCTCCGGGGGACAGGGTCCGGACCTTACCCGCGACCCCGCCTAGGAAAAAAAAAACAGGCTTTAAATGTGATCACACTTTATTTCCATATTAAAGACGTCGACTCGGGGCACCCGAGGTTCGACTCCCAAGGCCTCGGCTCACTTTCTGCGTGATTTGCATGTTCTCCTCGTGGCTTTTCCCCACTCCAGGGTCGCCCCACGTTCCAAGTACGGGTCCAAACATGGATGGAAATGCCATCTGTAATATATATATATATATATTTTTTGTTTAAGCGCTCTCGGTAGATTCCTTTTTTCAACGAGTTGTTGAAAGGTTTTGTTGATTTTCCAAACGACACAGAAGAAGTTTAAACCTAAATATTACGGTTTCATTACTGATTACACGACTGCTTGTTTGGTAAAAGGGACTTTGGGACACTTTTTATTACCCGAAAAACTGGACCATGTGACCATGGGGTACGGGGAGCCGTGCTATTTAAAACTTTAAAATGCCGATGCGGGGCTAAAATGAAGCTTTGCTTACAGTAACAAAAAAAAAAAAAATCAACGTAAAAAACGATGCAAACATTCAAACTTTATTTTCACAAATATGAATTGTTTTGAGTTTGAGAAAATAGACATTGGGGGGGTGGGGGGTGGGGGGGAGAGATGATCCCCTGACAGGTCTCCCCCTCCCCGGCTGGAGTCGGTCTTCACTGAAAATACATTTGAATGATTTTTTTTATTAATGTTCCAAGAATTAAAAGCCAAGCAAAAAGAATTTTAAAAAAAAATAAATAAAAATAATAATAAAGTTTTTTTAAAGACACCCGGCTCAAATGATTATTCCCAAATGACACAAAACAAGGTTAAATCTAATAAATTAAGGTTTAAGCATTTATTATTCGATGACTGCTGGGAAATACACACGGCGTGACCAAAAAATAAATGGTTAATAAAAAGCGAATTAGAAACAATATAATAAAAGTAAATATTTACATTTGAACATTTTAAGCATGGGAGTCAAATCTTCTAATCTCTTTTTTTGGTGGTGGGGGTGGGAGGAAGGGATGATCGCCTGACAGGCGTCCCCCTCCCCAAAAACAGCCAAGATAATTTCAATGAAAGATTTTTTTTTTTTGGGGGGGGGGAGGTCAATTTCTGTGAGCAAAAATTGTTGCAAAAACGTCCCAACACTGACAGATTGCCAGAGGTGGGATCTGAACCCTCGACCTTCTGGTCCAAAAGCCACCCAGATCTGAGTGGGACATAAATATAATACCAATGATTTAATTTTGAAAAAGAAATTCTTTTAACGAAAGGAAGAGCAAACGTTTAATTAGGATATCTTTTTACTTCAGTTTTAAGGCTTCAAAGACTCAACGGAACGAATTTGGCTAAAGTCGGAGCCCCTTGTGCACCCCGAGCTTGATGCATCACCAAAATCAAAATCACTTATATGTTTTATAAGAGCAGTAAAAGGCGCCGTTTGAGCCGTGCTCCGCCTAAACTTGATCCAATTTCTGAATTATAAAAAGAAAAACAAAAAAAACCCCAACAGAATCCTCTTTGCGTTTAGCTTTTCGGGACGGTGCCTTCGCTTTGTGTCTTCGTTTACTTTTGTATTTCTCCGAATTTCGAGCTACAGCACATTGCGCTATTTTCCCACATGATTACAGATGTTTTATGAAAAGCCCTCCCTTTACAGATTACAGTAAGCCTCGGTACTTTTGGGTTGCGTAATCACCACATCAAGCTTTTTATTGTTCAGCGCAGAAATTCGTCAGAATAATTTTCGGCTAACCACAGCGTGGTCTAATCACAGACGGCTTTATTCCGTTCCACTGACGGTCCGGACCTACCGATGGCTTCTAATTAAAGAGCCTTTAAAGCGTCGCCGGCGTGCCACAAGGCTCGGCTCTGGGACTCCCAGCGTTTTCAAAGGCCTACGTTTTGTGTCAACAATAGCTTAGTGCAGCAAAGCTTCAAGTTCCAACGATAAAAGGAGCTGCGCCAGTCCAGAACTGGGTGTGGGTGGCACCCGAATACGACCGGATCAAAGGCAGAGGTGAGAAGCTTGGCTGTGTTCCCGAAATCCTTGTTGGTGCGTCGAACCGTATCCAAGATTCACATATCAATTACAAGTACAGTCAGGTTTCAGACTGGATCTTATCTGGCTTTAACTCTCCCAGATCTCTCCTAGATCTCCCAGATCTCCTTGATCTCTCCTAGATCTCTAAGATCTCCCAGATCTCTTCCAGATCTCTACTAGATCTCCCAGATCTCCCCAATTGCTCCTAGATCTCCCAGATCTCCCCCAGATCTCTTCCAGATCTCTCCCAGATCTTTCCTAGATCTCTCCCAGATCTCTCCTAGATCTCCCATATCTCTCACAGATCTTCCCCAGATCTCTACCAGATCTCTCGCAGATCTCTCCTAGATCTCCCCTAGATCTCTCCTAGATCTCCCAGATCTTTCCCAGATCTCTACTAGATCTCCCAGATCTCCCCCAGATCTCTTCTAGATCTCCCAGATCTCTCCTAGATCTCTCCTAGATCTCCCAGATCTCTCCCAGATCTCTCCTAGATCTCCCAGATCTCTCCTAGATCTCTCCCAGTTCTGCACCAGGACAACGTGATATAATAATCAATAATGTTTGGTGATGCCAATTGACCCTAAACCCTGAAAATAAAGGTAAAAAAAACACAGCATGTTTTTGATGAAAGGTCATCCAAAGGTAAATCTAAAGCTATGAAGCTCAGGAATGAAGAGATTTAAAAAATGACATGAAATTATTTCCACAAGCTGAGACTGATTCTATTATTATTCTAAAAGGAATTCGATTTTAAATAAGGAATAATCTCAGGAAAACTCGATCCTAAAAGCTCAGTTACTCAAATCTGACCCTTTTAAAACATAAAACGATGCAAGAAATGAAGGATTTTTTTTTTGCCACAGGCCGAAACGTGTTTGGCTTTGGGAGCCTCAAACGTTTAAATGATTTACTTATTAACCGTCAGAGCTAAAGCCTTGGGTCCGAACGGATCCGATGGTAATCCCGTACAGAAACGAATCGACGTTAAATCATTAACGAGCTACACCACACGTGCAGCTCTGCTCACTAACGATATCCCCCTAAACCACCCCCCCCAAAACCGTACCTGGTGTCAGAATCAATCGGATCGCGCGTTGGACTCCGGATTAAGGTTCCTCTGACGTTTTCGGAAGGGTAAACGGGAGGCTTGTCGCTGTAAGTACATCACTCCACGTGACAGGTCCATCAGAACGTGATGTGCCTCACCTTGACGGTTTCCCAGCATGCACCGGCTAATCTGCTCTGACAGACGGCAAGGTGGCGCCGCAGGAGAACCGGAATCGGGAGAGGGATAAAAATAAGAAGGTACGAATTTGATTAGGCAAACCTCCGTTTTTAAACCTCCCGTCCCCAACCTGTATCCTTTATCAGGTCGAGATCTGGCAACCGAGAATCCGGTTGGACTGCAGTTCTCGTGATCGTTGAGCTTTGCTTGGTGACCCTGTGTGACTCGCATGCTTGGTTTTCTGTTCTTAGCCGACAGGAGGGCTGCCGCAGCCCATCCGCTTCAAGGTTGGACGTGTGGCTTGTTCAGAGAACCACTGTACGTGATCCCTAGAGGTGGCGCTGTGTGTGAAACTTCCGTTTCCCTTCCTGGCTCTGATGCTTCTGAAGCTCATCCTGATCACCGCTTCCACTGCGTATTTAAGGTTGGGACGGGAGGATTTTTGGCGCCAAGGCGCCCATGCCAGGGCGGAAGAACCTGAGGGCTGTGCTCGTTTAAACCCATGAAACATGCAAATCAAATGCTCGTGATCGCGGCCCGGAGGAGGAAAGCGAGTCAGGATTCATCTGTCAAACCCCGTTACAATCAAACCTCGTTTAAAAAAAGAAACGGCTTCTAAATAATAATAATAAAAAAAAAAAGACGAGACGAGACGAGGGTAAGAGCCCAGGCCAGACGGTTCCGATCCACAGTTAGTGAGAGTTTAGAAAGTGCACGTTGGACGGAGAGGAGAGGCGTTTGGCAGCGGCGGTCGTTCTCTCATTTTCACAGCATCTCACAAACCACTTCTGTTTTTTTTTATTTCCAGCTCGCAGATCAAACGGGCTGCAACAAAAGCCTCCCGACTTCCTCCCCTCGCTCCCAAATTAGCCGAGCCTTTCATCTCCATCATCCTAAAACGCGACCGAGGATGCGAGTCCCCGCCAAAACCGATCCCCAATCCCCAATCCCCGACCGAGGAAGCGCTGGGAAACTCCGGGACGTCACTCTGAATTTAGCAGAAGTTTTGTCATGGCGCCCCCCTGCCCGAACCGAAAACCTTCTTCAGCAACTTCTGTCCTTTAATTTGATCCCCTTTGGGTGAAGGAGGGATGTTCCCCAAACGCCCACCCTCTCTGACATCTCAGGGGCCTGGGCAGCGCTCCTCATTTCGCTCCAGTTACCCTCCGTACGCGGCACTGCCCGGCCTGCTTAGCGTCTCTAGCATCCAGAGCTGATTTAAGGTGGCACACCAGAGCCAAAACTCTTCCCCCTCTCTAAGTCAGGCTGTAGTTCAACGTGAAGCTTCTGAGATTAAACTCAGGTTCGAAGTCGAGCGCAGAAAAGCTCTGGGCAGAGGTCAGAAGGTCCCAAATCCCAGAAACAGAACAGAACGACCATTAACAAAATGAAACCACAGTGCTGTAAGGACCTGAGGGAGTGGCTGCATTTCTAACCTCCACCGGAAAGGTCATGTTACGGTCAATCGTTACGGGGTTTAACCGAACGCAAACGGAAAACACAGTAAATAAAACGGACAAGACGAACAAAATGGTCACGTTCATAACATTTCTTTTATTTTTTACTGTTTTTATTTTATGTATTCCACTGTTTTATTTTTATATTTTATTTAAATCGAAGATTTTATTTAATTTTAGTCTTTTAAACGTTACCTTATTTCATTCATTTTTATATATTTCTATACCAAACTAAGCTGTTTTTATTTTATATTTATTCTGCTGCGGGTGATATTTTTATGTTTATTTTTTCTATTTAATTAAAATGAAAAATGTGACTTTTATAATTGCTTTTTGTTTTACGTTATTTAATTAATTTTTATATATTTTTATATCAAACGGATTCCCTATTATTATTATTATTTTTTAAATTCTGCTGCAGGTGATAATTTAATTTTAATTTTTCTATTTAATTTTAACTGAAAATGTAACTATTTTATTAAACTTTCTAATTAAAAAAAAAAAAATCTAATTTAACTGATTTTTTATATATTTTTCATACCAAACTAATTCCCTATTACTTTTTACTGTTTTTTATTTTTATTTATTCTGCTGCGGGTAACAATTTTATTTTTATTTTTCTATTTAATTTCAATTAAAAATGTAACTTTTATCATTTCTTTTTATTTTACTTTATTTAACTCATTTTTATATATTTGTATATCAAACTAATTCCTTATTATTTTTTACGCAGGTGCTTAATTTTTATTTTTCTATTAAATTTATATTAAAAAATGTAACTATTTCATTTAAGGCCGTTATTTTATCGTATTTAATATTTAAAAAAAATACCTTTTATTCTTAATTCACTGATTCATGTTCTTATTGTTATTATTATTATTATTATTATTATTATTATTTATTCTGCTCTGGGCAATTTAAGTTTCTATTTTTTCTGTTTAATTTAATGGCATTTAATTTGAACTTATTTATTACATGTTAATATATTTTTATTTATATATTTTTTAAATTCACTATTTGTTCTTACTGTTGTTATTATTATTATTATTATTATTTTATATTTAAATAATTAAAATTTTCCATTAAATGTATTTGAAATTTTGCATATGATTTGACCTTAATCTGAATTAATTTAAATAATTTTACCCTGTCGAATTCACTAATTGCTCTTGCTAGTTCTATCTAACTTTAGTTTCTTTTATTTGATCTTTTTTTTTCAAATTTAATTTCAATATATTTGCACCCCAAGCCTTTTCAACCGGTATTTTTTGACGTCTCATAAAAGCTTACATTTTTAAAAAATGTTAAATTTAATTTTAGGACCCAACAGCATCAGCTTGGCAGAAATGGGATTCGAACCCAGGACCTTATCTGCTACCCACCACTGTCCTACAGGGGCATCACATGACTGTCTGTGTCTGAGGGAGGGGAGGTCGATCAGGGCATATGGACGATAGACCCCGCCTCCACGAAACGGTGACCTGGGGGGGGGTTCACATACTTAAACAACTGTGCAGGACCCTGAGCCGATCCCAGAGAGCTAATTTACCGGCTCGTTTCCCATAATGCCACGGCAATTAGGGAACCGGAGCATCGTTTAAATTGGCAAGCGTCTTAGTTGGTTCGGCCCGCTGCCATGGCGATGCTTTAAATACGGCAGGATTAGCGGATTTAGGGAATTAGCAGCTAAGTTGGCAGGCAAGGTTCGAGGTACTAAAAGCAGGGAGGCATAGCTTGAGGATTTTAGGGTCGGGATCTAACAGCCCAACACACACACACACACACACACACACACACACACACACACACACACACACTAAACGAGCTACAGGACGATTACAGGTTCCAGGTAATGAGTCGCCCCTCGGGCGGAAGTTTTGGAGAAACTTTGGGCTCGACTTGCCTCCTCGCTTCATATGTGGGAGCAAAATAAACATGGGTCCTCACCCAGGAAAGTTTGTCACAGTTCCAGTTGATTTGAACCTTGTTGGTTGCTCTGTAGCATTTCCAGACGAGGAGCTCTTCTTTACAGCCGCACCTCTCACCTGTTTGACATGTTTGCTCTCGCTTCTGTCCTAGGCTGAAGAACGACTAAGGGAATTTGAGCTCTGAAGCAATTTGGCCCAACAGCGGCAGCTTGGCAACGGCAGGGTATTTGGCCAGCGATCCTCCTCCGACGCGTCCCGTGCAGGGCACTGTAACAACGGTGCCCTGTGTTCCCTGGCGACGGAACAGACATGACCCTGGCCAGGACCATCTTGGATAAAAAAACCGTTGGGCAAACCAGTTTGCTGGGTGTGAGTTCGAATCCCAGCTTTGGGTTTCTTTTTCTAACGGTTGATAAGGCAGGATAAAGGATAAGGCACTGGCTTCCTAAACCATTGTAGGTTCATGTCCCAACTGGGGTAAGCAAACTGGGCTATGGACCAGAAGGCTGAGGGTTCAAATCCCGCCTGTGCCACCCAATCTAACCCTTTCGGGTTCCACCGTTGCTTGGATTGCGCAACCCCGGAGAGAATTATTATTATTATTTTTTTTTACGGACACGTTAAACGTTTCGGACTCTCCCTCTCTCGGACGGCGCCTTTGAGCTTGGAGGGGGCGGCGAGTCGAACCCGGTACCCCGCAGAAGCTCAGGATCACGCTTTAGATCTTTCGTAACAGCTCGACTTTCACACGTATTACATTTAGGCTTTTCGTTTTCTCTCCCAAACCTCGAAACGCTTAATCTCACCCCAGTGAAAGCTCAAAACAAGCCCAGACGCACCGGCCCTGCAAAGAGGTGCCCCCTTAAAACTGCACTAACTGCACAGCCCACAGCAGGAGCCTGGTCGCGTCCAAACGAAACGGGGCCGCCAGATCTACAAAAAGTCAACCAATAAAGTAGCAGCAAAGCAGCACGAGGACGATTCGGGAGCAAAGTCGTCGTCGCAGCGCAGAACGAACGAACCTAAACGCCCCCGAAACGAGGCGGCAGTGGCGCCTGGGAGCTCGTAGGCGAAGGCCGGGCGGGCGGGCGGGCGGGGACGAGGTCGCGCACGGCGTTAAAGCAGCCGGAGCTAAAAGAACATCCCGAGACTTGATTCTATTAAACGCCCCAGATACGTTCACCCCACAGGCCCTGATTAGACGTGACAGTCCCTGCATTAAGGACAATAAATCCAGCAGAAGCCTGAGCCTCGGGCCGGGAGGGAGACGCCTGACAACGACCCTCACGCTTAATGATGACAACACGGCAACGCTCGCTCTCTCTCGTCCTCCACACACACACACACACACACACACACACTCCTACACAGTCTGAGCAGAGCGCCAGAGGAATCATGTCTCCTGTCACACACCCCCACATTCCTGCACTCGTCCTCACACATGTTCACGTTCACACTGTGCCGGAGCGTTTATCAGCTTTACTGGTGAGACCTGCTAATCTGTCAAGCAAGAGCACAAGCCGCCAGGCCCGACGACGCACCCAATTAACGCCCACTTGCTCTCTCGCCCCGAAATTTAGCAGTTTATCCCCTCGCGTTCGCCCCCGACCCGCCTGCACAAAGTGCGCAAGGTCAGATCAGGGAGCTTAAGAGCGTTCCTGTTCCTGTTCCGGATCCTCCGCGGTTCTTGGTTCCTCTCTTTCCTCTTTAGCGCCCCCTACAGGTTATCTATGGGCTTCAGGCCAGAGGACCTAGACGGTCATGGGCCCCTGGATGGTCGTCCTGCTGGAAGATCAGACACCTCACGGTAATGCCACGCACCCTGGCCTAGGCTTCTTATCGGGAAAGCGGCCCCAAAAACATTGCCGATCCTCCACCATCCTTAACAGTCGGTGTCACGTTCTGTTCAACTTCAATGCCAAATCCACCCCGGTCTTTCCTGCCCGGCCTTTCCAAGATTCCAGACAATCTGTTGGCATCAAGGTGGCATCTGACGGGGGCATCTGTAACCTCGGCGACCCCGAGAAGTTTGTCACAGTTCCAGTTGATTTAGACGCTTTAACTGCAGATCTGGGCATTTTCACCCGATCCCCTCTTGGTTGCCTCTTGGTTAAACGCTGAAGAGTGACTAAGGGAATTTGACCTTGTGTACTTTGGATGCCCCGGTGGAACAAGAAGCGAAAAACGTTAATAAGGAAACCGGCAAGTCTTAAAAAATTCTAAAGGTGCCAGTGTTTGTGGCTCAGGTGGTTTCGATGAGGATCCTTATTCCCGGACGACGGATTTTCAAATATTGATTTTAATTCTAATTTTTCATTTCTTTCATCTCTTTTACTCATGTTTTGGGGGCTGGACAATAACAGGGAGGGGTGGGGCTTTGTTTGGACAAAAGGCCAAATAATGCGGCTCGATCCACGGAAAGGATGTTCGCTTTGCTTTTATTCATCAGCCGAACGAAGTGCGCGTTTCCTAACAAAGAAGTAAGGTTAAAAAGAAAACAAACACATTCCATCGTTAGTGCTCAGGTTCGCTTAAATGCCTGTACGAAGGCGTTTACTAAACACAGTCCAGTGCACAAGTGTAAATATTTTCCCACACGCTCCATGGTGGCTTCGGGCCCGAGTGCAAACATGAAGGTCAGAATGCTCGCTGTGTTCCCGGGGCCCGGAATCCACGACGTTTCCTCGACCTACAGCTTTCCGTTAGCAAACGCTCCCTCCTGGAACTGAGGGATGAAGCTCTTAAAGTACGCCCTGCAGGACACACACACACACACACACACACACACACACACACACACACACACACACACACACACACGTCAGTATAAACTTGCTTTAAACTTCTATAAAGAAAACTCAAACCATTTATATCGATTGATT
>JAUZST010006804.1:0-14605 GCA_034779995.1 Parotocinclus haroldoi
GTGTGTGTGTGTGTGTGTGTGTGTGTGTGTGTGTGTGTGTGTGTGTGTGTGTGTGTGTGTGTGTGTGTGTGCATTGCAGGAGTTCCTGTCGCTGCAGGAACGCAGAGCCGAGGAGCTGGAGGCTCTGGAACGGCAGAAGAAGCTGGAGGAAATTCTGCGTCAGAGGAGAGAAAAAGAAGCAGCAGAACAATTCGAGTCCATCACCGATCAGGAAATGGTGGACGACATCTTCGGCTTCCTCCCCAGCATGGTGGGAGGGCAGGAGGGCCAGGCACCGGCAGGCTTCGAGGTCAGAAAATAAAGTAGAAAGTAGTCCTAATTAGATAGCCAGTCAAATTATAGCCTCGATATAACGAGCTTCATCACCCTTATAGTCATCATGATATCTCTTATTTAAAAGGTGGCCCAGTGGCACTTTTCATACGGTTGGAAAAGCTCTATGCCTCAGTTTGTGTCCCAATACTTTTGGCCCTTATGCGGGTTTATGTCCCAATACTTTTGGCCCTTATGTGGGTTTGTGTCCCAATACTTTTGGTCCTTATGTGGGTTTGTGTCCCAATACTTTTGGCCCTTATGTGGGTTTGTGTCCCAATACTTTCTACTTTCTACTTTGGCCTTTATGTGGGTTTGTGTCTTAATACTTTTGGCCTTTATGTGGGTTTGTGTCTTAATACTTTTGGCCCTTATGTGGGTTTGTGTCTTAATACTTTTGGCCCTTATGTGAGTTTGTGTCTTAATACTTTTGGCCCTTATGTGGGTTTGTGTCTCAATACTTTTAGTCCTTATGTGGGTTTGTGTCCCAATACTTTTGGCCCTTATGTGGGTTTGTGTCTTAATACTTTTGGCCCTTATGTGGGTTTGTGTCCCAATACTTTTGGCCCTTATGTGGGTTTGTGTCCCAATACTTTTGGCCACATGACCCTTTTTATTATCTATACAATTAAATGAAAAGTTATACACTGTGTCTGTGTGTGCGTGATTTAGGATTTGGAAGGGAAGCGGACTGTACTGGAGGAGGTGGACCTGGACGACACGCCGATGGTTGAAATAATCCCAGAGGAAGACTATGACGATCTGGACGAGTACTCCTTCTCCAAATTCGCATCCATGTACTTCCAGGGCAACGCCACACCCACGTACATCCGCCAGAGGCTGCGCCAGCCACTGCTCTACCATGAAGATGAGAGCGACGTGCTGGTAACCAGGCTTTTGTTTCCTAAATGGACTTGCAGTCTGAATTCAGCCCTTTATGTTAACCAGTGCGCTCCTGATGTTCACAGGCTTCCCTGACTGTGTGGTGGCTCATCCTGAGATTTATGGGAGACCTGCCTGAACCAAAAGCTCACAAGATCCCCACTAGTAGATCGGCATTTGCAGATCAGACCTTACAGGAGGACGTGGCGTCCAGACAGGACAGGCGTCTCAGCCACATGGTCGGACTGGACCAGGTGAGTCTACGCTTTTCGGGTGCTTTCACGTCAGGTGAGGGGAAAGCTGATTATGACAATACGGTTGTGTTCACCTTCTCCAGAGGTTACTGAGGGGCAAAAAGCCCAGGAAAGATTCTGGAATCCCAGAGGATCTTGCTCAGGCCAGGAAGTCTTCAACGTTTGCAGACCTGCAGTCCCGAAACAGAAAGACGTCGACCATGAGCGAGGAAGCCCCCCGAAACCGGAAGGTTTCCTCCACGCCGATGGACGGCCCCAAAAACAGAAAGTCCTCCACCTTTACTGACCTGCTGGGCCGAAACCGAAAGACCTCCGCCGTCCCTGAGGAGGGACCGTCGAACAGAAGGGCTCCCAGAAAACCCTCCGTCATTATGGAAGAGGTAGAGCAGAGGACCAGGCCGGAATGATTAAACGTAGATCGATGATAAATCGGTGATAATCAATAGTGATTTATTCGTGAACAGGCTGAAGATGGCTCTGAGGTTTCCAAAGCACCCACCGTGCAGACCATCACCGAGGAGGATGAGGCCATGATCGGGGAAGGACTGTCGCTGGATCGTCCGCTCACCTCACTCGAAAAGCTGCACCTCATCGTAGGATACGCCATCGTCAGACGCAACCTGAGGTGAGAAGCTCTCGTTCTCGGATGGCGTTTGGTTATTAGGGAAAAGTGGGGACAGAACAGATCCAGGTACAGCCCCTGGTATAAAGCGTGCTATTATGGGATGTAAAGCTGCCTCAGTCTAGGGTTTCATTTTCAGAGACGAGATCTACTGTCAGATCTGTAAGCAGCTCCAGGAGAACGGTAATCGTGGCAGTTTCTTCCGTGGATGGATCCTCCTGTCTCTGTGTTTGGGAATCTTCCCTCCGAGCGAGCGCTTCATCAAGGTCAGCGGTTCTCCAAAACCTCCTCTCCAGCTAAACTACGGTGAATCCTAAATGAGCAAATGTTCATGTTACCGTACACAGTACCTCCAAAGCTTCATCCGTCTCGGCCCGGTCGGTTACGCCCCCTACTGTGCTGAACGTCTGAGACGAACCGTGGCTAACGGGGTACGAGGGGAACCTCCCAGCTGGCTGGAGCTACAGGTAATAAATCTAACATTTTAATTATAGTCATAATAATACAACCCTTTAAACCAATACTACTCATTATTACTCTTATTATTAGTGTAATTATTACTATAATTATAAATAATATTACTATTTTTATATTAATCATATTATTACGGTAGTTATTATTATTATTATTATTATTTTTTTTATTATTACTATTATTATTATTAGTATAATTCTAAATAATATTACTCATTTTATATTATTATTATTATTATTATTATTATTATTATTATTATTATTATTATTATTATTATTATCCGAATTATTTTTTATCCGGTTGTTGTTGTTGTTGTTATTATTATTATTATTATTATAAATATTATTACTCATTTTATATTATTTGTATTATTATTATTATTATTATCATCATTATTATTATCCCACTTATTTTTAATCCGGTTATTATTATTAGTAGTAGTAGTAGTATAATTATAAATAATATTACTCATTTTATATAATTTGTATTCTTATTATTGCTATAGTATTGTTTATTTTATTAGTAAAAATATTACTAAACTCCTATCATCATTATTGAATTGAACTATTATTATTATTATACTTATTTTTAATCGTTATAATTTTTATTATTGTTATTATTATTATTATTATTATTATTGCTATAGTATTTTTTATTTTATTATTCAAATATTACTATAATAACTTAGATGATGATGATGATGATGATGATAATGATTATTATTATTATTATTATTATTATTATTATTATTATATAAATGGCATAGAACATTAAGAGTAAATTATCCATGGCACTTGAAATAATGTTTAATCTTTATCGTGTTATTTCACTTCTAGATGTTTTTCACTATTTTTATATTTTAGTTCGAAGAGAGAGAAAAAAAAATATATATATATATATGATTTAAGTACATACAGATCGGTTGAAACAAATATTTAGTTGTTTAGGTATATTGAGTATAATATTGAGTGTTTAGGTGTGTAATTGCATAACGTTAGTATTTCAGAAAGGTGTAGGCTACAAAAACAATGACCAGATCTGAAATCAAAGTACATGGGTGACTCCTGACCCTTACCAGATCACCAGATCACCTTATCAGAGTCACCAAACTTACTGGAATCTTACTATGAACCTCTAGGAACTTCCTGAACTTGCTGTGGTCCATATTAGGTATAGGATGGATGAAATAATGATAATAATGATGGTAAAAAGCAGGCCACACTGAATTTCCTGACAGGCCACTAAGAGTAAGAAGCCGATGGTGATCTCGGTGACGCTGATGGACGGACAGACTCTGAGTGTTCCTGTGGATTCTGCAACAACATCTAAAGAGCTCTGTCACTTCCTCTCACAGAAATGTAAACTCTGTGATTTATTCGGCTTCTCTCTTTACATGGCTGTGTATGATAAGGTAAGATATTACAAGATATTACCTGACCGATTAATCACAACATGAGCTTACTGCAGATAAATAAGTATCGACATTTATAGTAATAAACTCAAAAAAGTCATGCGCACGCAGTCGTGCATATTTCACCGTGAGTGTCGCCGCTGCGTAGATTTTCCACTAGAGGGCGCACTCCAACGCCACTGTTGGCAACAAAGGCATTTGTAAGCACAACATTTAATTTTTTATTTTTTTGGGTGATGTGTTTGTGCTTGATTTTTTAAATTTATATATTTGTCTAATATTTATCTTGTTTTTTTTATACATTCGACTACGTTAATATATTAATGTTTAATACGTTAATTATGAATGCTTTAATGTTTTTTCAAACTTTTTTCAGTGTACTATTTATTTATTGATTTTTCTGTTTTTAAACTGCATTATGTTACCATATTTTGGTCAAGACTTTTAAATAATGAATCACAAATGTTAAAGGGAAGAAAAGTTGGTTATTATGTGTTAATATTACAGTTGAAATGAACTTATATTTATATATTACATATAGTTATATATTACATATAACATATAGCATAACATCACATATAACATAACATAACATAACATAACATAACATAACATAACATAACATAACATAACATATAACAACATATAACATAACATCACATATAACATAACATAACATAACACAACACATAACATAACACATAACACAACACAACACAACATATAACATAACATCACATATAACATAACATCACATATAACATATAACATGACATGTTATATATGTTGTTATATGTTATGTTATGTTGTGTTATGTGTTGTGTTATGTGTTGTGTTATGTGTTGTGTTATGTTATGTTATATGTTATATGTTATGTGTTATGTTATGTGTTATGTTATGTGTTATATGTTATGTTATGCTATGTTATGTTATGTTATGTTATGTTATGTGTTATGTTATATGTTATGTTATTTATGTCATGTTGTGTTATGTTATGTTATGTTATGTTATATGTTGTTATTTGTTATATGTTATGTTATTTGTTATGTTATTTGTTATGTTATGTTATTTATGTTGTGTTATATGTTATGTTATTTATGTTGTGTTATGTTATGTTATGTTGTGTTATATGTTATGTTATGTTATGTTATGTTATGTTATGTTATGTTATGATGGAAATGATCAGGATGATGGAACCTCCCCTTTCAGTCTGGATGCTCAGATCTTTGTATATATTCAGGCCTTTGTGATTTTTTTTTTCGGCGGTTTCGTGTTCTCCTCAGGTCTGGTCTCTGGGCAGTGGACGCGAGCATGTGATGGACGCCATCTCGCAGTGCGAGCAGGAGGTCAGGAGGAAGGGTGGGCAGGAGCAGCATGCCCCCTGGCGCCTCTACTTCCGTAAGGAAATCTTCACCCCCTGGCATGACAGCAGGTGGGACAGCGTCAGCACCGACCTGATCTACAGACAGGTCATCAGAGGCCTGAGGTACGGCGAGTACCAGTGTGAGAAGGTGAGCTGTCCCCGTCCCTGTCCCCGCCCCTGTCCCCGCCTCCATTCCGGGATGGTTACAGGCTTTAGAGTGACATCTTACCACCGGTTATTCCAATATTTGTATAAAGGGCTGAACCCAGGACCTCTCGGTTATTGTTTATGCATTATTTATTACTGATGCTTTCAAAAAAGATACCATTGTGTTTTATTTACGTTCTGATCGTACCCACAGGAGGATCAGGTGGTGCAGCTGGCGGCAAAGCATTTCTACGTGCAGTACGGCTCTGACACTAACATGGAAAACACCAAGCATGTGGTTAAAGACTGCGTGAACTCCAAGCTGCTGGATAGCAAATCGGAAGAGAAATGGATTCAGATGGTCCACACAGCACACGTCGAGGTGAGACACCATGCCACGTCTCACCATATATATATATATATATATATATATATATAAAGGCCTTTTAAACCGACTTTAAATTGATTTCTATAACGCTTTTTATAACGGAGCATTGTCTCAGAGCAGCTTTACAATCTTATACGATCTTAAAAGGCCAATCCCAAATAGAGCGAGCCTAGGGCGGCAGTGGCAAGGGAAAAACTCCTAATGTAGAAGGAAGAAACCTTGGGAGGAACTCAAAGAAGGGACCCGCCCTCCATGGGTGGCCTAGAACTTAATTAAGTAAATAACACACGTCAAGTTCACATGTATATTAATGCCGTTATATAAACTGTGACGCTGCGTAAAATGGGAGCCTGTCCTAGTTTCAGTGTTAAAATCAGGCTGGCCAATCAGAGCTCGGTTGCCGGGCAGAACAGCTCATCCTGCATTGATATTAAAGAAATTCTTGTGTTGGAGTAAAGCTGAAAGGCTGGAGGATGACGGCGATAAAGCTCCCAGTGACTGGATTGAACCGTTTTATTGTTTATCTAAGAGCACCCATGTCGTACCTGTAAGTTCACTTGTAATGCATTTCACTCTATAGTTGGAGTACAAAGTAAAACTTGGACGCGCACTAGTACTTTTAGGCGTCAAATACGCGTCAAAAGTTATTAAAAAGTTTGGAAACGGTTCAACGGTTATTGTAGATAATATAAATAAATTATACCTGAGAAACATACTGTGCCTGAGGTGCTTGAGTTATTCAGTAATATGTTTAGTTCTTTTGTTGTTGTTGTTGTTGTTGTTATTTTGGGAGTATGTAGGGTAGGGGGGTTACGTCTCTCCTTGCCTTTCAGGGTCCGTATGTAGGTTCCAGAACTAAAGTGGAAGAGGTGAAAGCTGAAGTGGTGGATTACGCTCGGCAGAAGTGGCCCATGCTCTTCTCGAGGTTTTTCGAGGTTGCCAGGATTTCAGGTATTAAGTATTCCTGTAAACCTCCAGTTATTGAATGTACTGTAAATGCTTAAATTAATGCTTACATTACCATCCGTTGTCATAAAACATATGTTGTTGATGACTGATGATGATGATGATGATGTTGATGAACGATTAAGGGATTGATTGGTGTGTTCATTCAGTGTTTGTGTGACTCCTAGCTCTTAGTGCCCGGGATCACTGAATCGGCTCTCCTTGGGACCGAATCATACACTTACCCTTACATTTACGTCATTTAGCAGACGTCCTGGTCCGGAGCGACTTGCATAATCAAGCAACAGTGCATTAAGGGCCTTGCCCAGGGACCCAACTGTGGCAGCCTGGCAGAGGTGGGATTTGAACCCTGGACCCACAGGTCCAGAGTCCAGCACCTTAACCGCTGGGCGACCGAATCACAGCGACGACTTGTATACGATAAAGATACAGAAGTTGTAAGGGTTAAGAACTAAAGGTCGTAGCGTTTGCATTTAACAGGCGCAAGAGGGGCGGAGGGTTCTTCGATTTGGCCCGGGGTCATCTCAGTGAGGCTCCATTTGAGGCAAGAACGAGAATCAAATCTGGTGAACTTGATGAAGCTCATGTTTTAGCACAGTATTATGTATCGGAAGCGGTTAAGGTACTGGACTCTGGACCAGAAGGTCCAGGGTTCAAATCCCACCTCTGCCAAGTTGCCACAGTTGGGTCCTTGAGCAAGGCCCTTAATCCACAATTGCTTGTAAGACAGTATGAACGCTGGAAATGTAAATGAAATGTAAATGTGCAGGAACAGGCTAATTCTTATACCAACGGGGCCACTGTTACAGTGATAGGGTGATGATCTCCCTCCCTTAGGCAATGAAAGCTATGTCCAGCCAGGCCAGAGGCCAAGACTCGACCACCCAGGGCTCCCAAAATGGTTATATTTGGTTTCTTTCTCAGATAACCCTACCGTTAATTCCCTGTTTGTCATGTTTACCAAGGGTCACCAGTATTTCCGTAGCTGACCCGTACTGTCAGAATGCACTGCTCACACAAAAGAAGGGGATATTTTAAAATAAATATAAAGAGGATCCCGTAAGAACTGCTGGATAATCTGACCCTGTTTGTGCCCCATCACTGTCGGGGTGTTTTGACACTCTTCGGTGACCATACACCCTACTGAACTGGTGTTGAGATGCTTCTGGTGAATTCACCCTCATCAATATATCACTTACTGCTTCATATTCATTTTGAAATCTCCCCTCATTTATGTATATATATATATATATATATATATTTTTTTTAATATATTTTAAATTATGACCAGGTCCAGCTCTCCCCAAGAACAAGTTTATCATGGCTATCAACTGGACTGGAATCACCTTCCTGGATGAGCGTGAGAAGAAGTTTCTAGAGCTCTCCTACCCAATGGTGACATCAGTAAGCACGGTCAGGTACGGCTAATCCGAAAGTGCCAATGATTAAGTCAGTAGATCTGGTTCGGAAAATGTTTGTGAACCCTCCAGAATGACCTGGTTTCTGCATAAGTGAAATATTTGTTTAACTGCAGAAATGTTTGGATGTGAAAATATTTCCTAACAATGCTTCTAGTTTCTGGGGTAACATCCCTGTTCCGGTCTGTTTTCCACGGCCCCCACTCCTGACAGGGCGGAATGTAAGAGATCCCGAGATGTGATTGTACATAAACCCTAAATAATCCAACTGTACCTCACTAGAATTAGTACAATGACAAGGCCCGTATCCCGCCTCTGGTGAGGTGAAGCGTCCGGCCATCCTGTTAAAGAACCTGTCTTAGTTTAGTTTTTTTACCCTTGGATTTCACCTCACCGGTCGGTTTCAGAGTCTCGGAGATCCTTAGGTCATGGGGGACTGGGTTCACGGCACGCAAGCAGCCCTGGGGTGCCCCTTTCTAAAAGGTCATGATTTGTGTTTTAGAGCAGTGATTTCTTGCATGATGGGCTCTCTAAAGGTCTGGACTTGGCCTTGGTCCGTCACCCATGAAGAGAGACTTTTGTTCTCGTGTCCGACCCGTTTATGGATTGTACATCGTACTCTTGGTGTGCCCTTTGCAGGATATAGAGCAGTAACACTCGGTCTACAGTGGAGTGACCGGTATCTGAATAGCTTCTGTAACCTTTTTTTTATCCTCTTACCTCAGTATCGCTGTTTGTCTAAAGTATGTTTTGATCGGGACACGATTCAAACCTCATTAGACGAACTTCTCTCTAGGGTAGGTCAGGGATAAGGCACTGAAATGGTTTCATGCAGGTTAAAGTTTGCTTTAACAGCTCCTCTAAGAGGAAAACCCGAGCTTAACATCTCTTTCTCTTTTTTTTTTAAATCATTATTTTAGGGAGGGGAAGTCCTACGTGTGCTTTCGGACTCTGAAGGGAGATTTTACACTGAACGCCGTCACCGCTGAAGACATCGTCGATCTGGTAGCTCTGTTCTTGGCTGAGCTCACCAAGCTCTCTGTGTACGCTGTGGCCCTACAGGAGGTCAACAGGACAGGTCAGGCATTTCCAAAAATCCACCACGGACTCTTTGTTAGCAGTTTATCGCTTGTTTCAGTGTCTAACTCTAACAGAGTCAAAAATGCCCAAACATAGAGCAAACATAGTGTTTGCCCTGTTAGTCAGTGATGTTAATCACCTGTTCTTCTACCTGTAACGCTAGAACCTTATGGAATCATTGGGACTGTGGACTGGAAGCTCCATGGTACAAATCCCACTTCTGTAGGTCCAGAAACAAAGCCCTTAACCCACAACTGCTGGGATTGAGTGAGTTTGAGCAAAAGAACAGCTTAGTGTGAGGAGTGGGACTGGTACCATTAGAAGAGCTTGGAGAGAAAACAGAATATGTAGTTAGTTACGTTATGAGTCTATTGAGAAATGAGCAAACCTAGCACAATAGTGACAACTCCCCAAATGCTTTAACCTTGGAAGGACCAAGACTCCAAAATGGGACCCGAGCTCCTTGGGCAGCTTAGATGTTATATTAATTATATTATATATTATAATATATATTATATACATTATTAATTATATTATTATACTATTCAAATAGTAGTTTAAATATACAAAATCTAAATTAGAGAGTCGGAAATGAGTTTATTATTAGTTAAAATACAGACTATAACAAATTTAAATCGATAATACAATATTATGGAGAATATAATAAAATAGAGACTATAGCCAAATGTAATACAATAAACAAACTAGATAATAAAATATATAATAAATAAAATCCCGTGTAATAAAATGCTGACTATAGTAAATTAAAATGGATAGAGCAGTATTATGTAGAATATAATACAATACAAAAATATTATTAAATATAATACAATATATATAAAAAAAAATAAAGTATTAAATACTGACTATAATAAATTTAAAGAAATAATACAATATTATGGAGAATATAATACAATAAGCCAACAATATAATAAACTGCTTACTTTATTATTTATAGGAGCAGTATATAACACAATAAAATATATAATAAATAAAATATAATAGTATAATAAAATAGACACCATGCCTAACAAAACAATATGATGCAGTAAAATATATAATGACTTTAATAATGAGTGTATATAAAAAAATATATAACATCATATATAAAAAAGAGAATACAATATATATATATATAGTTCATATATATAGTTCAATAAAATATATTATAAATAAAATGAGTAGGATAAACTAGAGAATAAAACAAACAATATAAATAATACAATAAAATATATAATAAATTAAATATTGAGTGTAATAAACTAGAGAATATAACAAACAATATAAATTAGACAATAAAATATATAATAAATTAAATAGTGTAATAAAATAGAGAATATAACAAACAATATAAAAAATACAATAAAATATATAATAAATTAAATAGTGTAATAAAATAGAGAATATAATAATATAAATAATACAATAAAATATATAATAAATTAAATATTGAGTGTAATAAAATAGAGAATATAACAAACAATATAAAATATACAATAAAATATATAATAAATTAAATAGTGTAAAAAATAGAGAATATAACAAACAATACAATGCAATCAATATATATTATGGATAAAATATTGATTATAATAAAGAGACTATAGAGACTATAACAAACAAAATAATATAATACAGTAAAATATAGAATAAATAAAATGCTAACATGATAATATTATATTATAATGATATAATTAATCACATAATATGTATGTTAAAATACAATCATATTATCATCATATAAGTGAAATAATGAGTATCGTAAAACAGAGACTATAGAAAACAATATAACACAAATAAAATGTATGTGTAATTATTACTTCACTATAATTGTATAAATTAAGTACTATAAGATACTAAGGTAATGTGGTTTGGTTAAAATCATTAAATGTGGGCGGAGCTTTGAATATACAGAAACAAGGCTGGAGATTTTTGATAGAAACTAACGGAGGCTCTGAACCTCCAAACTGTTCTCCACTCAGGATAGTAACCTTTGATTGTGTGTCATATTGATTTGACTCCGTTACTAGTCCTTCATATTTATCCATCCTGATCTTCTGTTTCAGATGATCCTACAATCCTTAGCTTTAAAAAAGGAGATCTTATCCTCCTCGTTAAAGACGATAACGTTCCCGCCGGCCGTAGCTGGCTGCAGGGAAAGAACGAGCGGACCGGGAAACACGGGGCAGTGCAAACAGACGCCATCGTCATTCTACCCACCCTCACCAAACCAACCAACGAGGTCTTGGTAAGAACTTAGAAGCACGATGGTGATGAGTCTAAATATAAGAGGTGCTGCATTTTCACAAGAAAGACGCATCAGCGCAGTGGATCCACGAGCAGAGGTGGGAGTTAAAGAGCAGAAGTCTGCCTGTAATTCACTTAATAGCTCTCTAACGTACTGCTTGAGCATGTTGGCTCCTGTTTGCTCTGGAGACCGTTCTGGCGCAGTCGATGTGTTTAGAGACTTTTTTTTTTTGTGTATGCACCTGTCCTATTGTAGGTAGTCCTCCTTTGTTACCTGTATATTCTCTGTAACCCTAGAACTGTATTGTGTAGGTTCATCCGGCACCGTCGGCCGGGGCATTTTTGGCTTCTGTCGAACAAAGGTAACAGTCGATTTAATCCTGTGCTTTCTGCGGTGTCTCCGACATACTTACGTATCGTTTGCAGCTTTTAGGAGGAAATATCCTTTATGTTTGCATTACAGTTGCATAAAAAGACTATTTAACTACGGTGACGTCCGGTCAGCATCCACTTCGGTCAACGACCTATTTCTCAGAACGTAACGCGCTCATTAGACGGTGCATACCTGTACAGGAGTGTAACCCACAGGACAGGGGTTGCTGAACACACATAATGGAACTGCTTTGAAAACTAGGGCAGACACAAAACAATAGTGTGACCGAGAGAAACGGCAGACTGGAGAAACCATGAGAGGAAGAGGGTCAGACCGAAAGAGGAGCACTGGTGTGACTCGACAGGGACGAGAACCACCGAAAGGATCTAAATAGGGGAAGCCACACGATCCTGCTTAGTTCCCTTCTGACCCTTTCCCCCTTCCACAGCCAGCTGCTTAATTAGAGCCGGCTGTGGAAGGGGAAAAGGGTCAGAAGGGAACTAAGCAGGCTCATGTGGCTTCGATGCAGCATTTAGACTGTTTGATAAGTTATCACACGCTGTTTGTTTGTCCAGAATCTGATCAGCCTGTCGCCGGATCAGAGGAAGAACATGATAAACACCACAGTGAGTGGAACGGCCACAGAGAGAATCGCCCCTGCGACGCTCAAGGACTTCTCCATCGAGTACTTCAGGTATCTGCTCACCCCCGACCTCCTTCAGCTGCCCCGGCTGTTTTTTTTTGTTGGCTCTGGCTCTTTGTTTGAAAAATACGGGCCCAGTAATGGAAGAATCGAAGATTTCTAAAAGCCCAAGAATGATCACCTTTCTGTGCCCATACCGTGACTGTGTTTCTGCGTTTTTCCATTAGGCCTCCCCTTAAGGACATAAATCTGCAGGTGATGTCCAAAAATGCAGCGCCTGAAAGACTATGGGCAAACTCCAGGGAGCCCATCAGACAGCCACTGCTGAAGAGACTGCTGGGTAATCCAGAGCTCAGCCATCAAGCCTGCCAGGCCTTCACTGATATCCTTTAATTATTAAAGACAGATTTCTGTACCTCTAAGGAACCCGATGAGTTCTGAGACCTTAAAAATATCATCCATAAAGGGAACCAAACATTCGCAAGAGAACCTTAAGCGTGCAACAGAAAGATTCGGCGTCAACGTTTAAGCTAATGCCGTGTGTTAATACAGCGCTTATAGTTTCTCCTTAATGGATCTCGTCTCCACCCATCCTCAAATACATGGGCGACTACCCGACCCGGCAGGTTCAGAGTCCAGTGGAGCTCACAGATCAGATCTTTGGTCCCGCCACTAAAAACGAAGCCCTCCGAGATGAGATCTACTGCCAGATCATGAAGCAGATGACCAGCAATAACAACCGGTGAGCTCTGACAGCTTATGGAGTTCTGTTTGGCTCAAGCCATCAACGATTTGTTGGTTCATTCGAACCTGGCTCTGGCTCTCCGTGCAATACGACAGTTTCATTATATTCTGATCGTAATAAATGATACGGAAATAGAAGTCACGTCAGGCATTTGTCTTTATTTTTAGTGGAGGTAGTGGTAATCATTAGTGTTGTATTATTCGAGTCCTGTCTTACCCTGGACCTCTTTTGGACTCCTAAACTTTTCTACCATCGTTCACACAGAATGAAGCTCAAGCTTTAAGGAAGGACTCGCGCACGTATGAACATCGTCCTTCAAAACGGACGGACTGTTACAAGTCAGAACCTGCTCCAATTCCTGTGTTAAATCAGGCTGACCAATCAGAGCTCGGTTGCCGGGTAGAACAGCTCATCCTGCTAGTACCAAAGCGCAAGAGGACGAGCAACAGGCTGACTCTAAAAAAGATTTTAAATGAAAGAAAGTCTGTGGTTAAATAAAGCTGAAAGGCTGGAGGATGATGTTGATCAATCTCCCAGTGGCTGGATGGAACCGTTTTACTGTTTATCAAAGAACTTATTAGTCTTTAGTTCACGCCTAAAAAACGCAAACTAGAAAAACTTCCCGCACTCCTCTTTGCTCGTGTGAAGATCCCACTATGTTCAAAAAGATCCCGGATCCATTCTTAGGCCTTAAGACTGTGTAAATCACTAGCACGTTAGACCACCGTGCCACCGGAGCACCGCAGTGAACGTCGTGGCAGTAGATGTAGTGATTGTGGTAGCGGTGTTGGTGCTGGTCTTGGACGTAGTGCTAATTACAGAAGAATAATACCGACACCGAAGTCATTTCTCTAATTTCCTGTTAAAGTTGGTTGATAAGTGTGGTTAAAGAGTTGTATGATCATAATGACTCTCAGGTTCAGTGTGGAGCAGGGCTGGCAGCTGCTGTGGCTGTGCTGTGGTCTCTTCCCACCCAGTAACTCTCTGCTGAAACACGCGCAGCGTTTCCTGGACACCCGTCGACGAGAGCCGCTGGCTGCGGACTGTCTGCGTCGACTGCAGGGGGCGCTGAGGTACAACAGCTTCATCGTTTAATTTTTAGCTCGAGCATGTCTTACTGATCTCCGGAGGCAATGTAGCCCGTCCTGACTGCCCTGATTTCATTCTTCGTTTATTTTTTTTATCTTAAGAAATTTGCTCGCAATGAAACATCTCGATGGTCAGTACGTTTTTTTTGGGTGGGTTTTTTTTTTTTTTTTGGGGGGGGGGGGGGGGGGGGC
>JAUZST010006805.1:0-14603 GCA_034779995.1 Parotocinclus haroldoi
AATTGTATTACTGTAAAGCTGCTTTGAGACAATGCTACATTGTAAAAAGCGCTATATAAATAAAATTGAATTAAATTGAACTTAGGGGACTGGATATACAGCGAAATTGAATTGTGTATTCACAGTATATATTCAAGGCATAAAAGCTATGATGAGGAGATTAAAAAATCTGTGGGCTTGTAGTAGTAGTTTCCCCTTAGATATTTGTATATTAAATAAGGACACTGATGGAGTACTGTGCAAATGTATTAAGCCATCATGCCACCAACAAGGTTCAGCTCCACCAAAACGGCTGTTCTATCAGTAACTGTGGACTAAATAATGCAGATATATGATTATTATATTTCTCAATTAGTCCATGCAATATTCCTCTGTTGGCTTATATGCTATAGATTTAATGTTCCATATATTATTATACACTTTATAATATATCATTTTAATACAATAAATTGGTTAAGTCTCACATTTAACATCTATCCTGCCCAAGGAGGATTCGTTTTTAAGTTATGGGCCTCCCAAGTTTTCTTCCTTATAACATTTAGGGAGTTTTTCCCTTTCACTGTCACCCTAGGCTCGCTTACTTTTGTTTTGGCCTCATTAATTGGAATATAATCTAAAATTGTAAATCCTTCGGACAATGCTCCATTGTAAAAAGCGCTACATAAATGAATCAGACTTGACATGACCATTAGATTTGTTGTTTTTGCAATGGTATTACCATATCTAATTATTTATCTCTTTTTTAGAATACAGCTGGAAAATACAGGATATTTGTATGCAGTACTAAAATAGAGGGAAAAAAAAACTTTATAATCTAAAAAACACAGCTTCTATAGGATACAGTGGCAAGTATTTTATTTAACCACCCCTTAAGCTTGAGCCAAATCTCATGCTATACTTGAGCGAAATACACTTGAGCGGCACCTCCCCTTACATTTGAGCAGCAATTGGCAGCTTCATCGAGTTGCCACATTGACGCTCCTATAGACATTTGCTCAGTGCTGTATATTAGATACGTGATGACTTATTCCAATAACGCTAAAACTACTGTTATAGTAATACTATTACAACACAAAACAATGTTATTATGTGTAATACAGAATAATACCTGGTCTGTATCATGTACCACAGAGCCAGCCCCCCATCCTCAAGGAGCGTAGACACCTCTAGCAAGGGGCAGATGTGTATCCTCTCTAGGGCAAGGTGATGCTTGAGTTGGTTTTTACTCACTGAAAGACCAGTGTTTGATTTCTTGTCAGTGTGTGCCACCTTCATTGTGTGCCACCTTCTGAGCCAAGTGCTCCATGAGAGCTGAGGTGTCTACATTTGGCTCAGTGAGAGTTTGCTTTGACTCGAGCCCACCAATCTGCAGCCCGAAAGTGATCTCTAACTTTTACCAACATGCTATAAAATCTAATATATTAGTGTATATACAGCATGTTTAGTGCTTTTTATTGACCTTCCTTCTCTGTGTTTCACAGTGCCCAAGGACGGACTGAAGAACCAGGCTGCGTTTGAGGAGATGAGGGTGAATTACATCAAGGAGCTTCGGCGTTCGGTGGGCAAGGCCACCAACAACTCGGGACAGACATGGCAGCGTTTCTTCCAGCTCACCAAGCTACTGGATGCCATGCATGATGTAAGCAGATAAAGCCATGGCTGGTTTTCTATCAGCTTCACTGCCCACTTATTATCGAGCTGTACAATCATTACAGTGGAACAGGTTCCAGGAAGGTAGTTCATGAAGCAAGACGTCACTGTTAATCAGATAACCTGTAAGGGCTCAGTTCAATCACACAATGCCAATGTGATTACCATTGAATGAATCCCAGTGTTAGTCATTAAATATCAGACCAAGCTCCAAATATTAGCAGGTAAAAAGAGCTACATTGTTACTTGCTCTGCCCTGCTGTAAGGAATATAACAGAATCACAAAGTAGCAAGACACTGCACTATCCAGAGTGAATGAATTGGCATTACTGAGCTTCTATTGATTAAGTGACTCGCTTAAGTGTCTCGTTTCAACAATATATCCATATTGTGATCTATACTGCGACAACCAATTAAACTGTACAGCATGTATTATGTATAACATGTTACACTTCAAGAGAACTTACTGTATGGGTGTGTACTATAAGATATATCTTCTTAACTGAGCATGAGAAAACAAGATAAATTTTGGTTTAGTCTGAATTAGAAATGGAAAGAATACTTCTAGGGGATCAGTCATGGAGGTTACTTAGCTGGTAGCACAGCTGAATTGTATTTAACCCTCTCAAATCTTATACGTTTATTTTACCCTCTCCCTGAGAGAGCATCACAGAGGTAAAAACACATACTACATTTAGCAGACACGCTAATAGTTGAGCTAAGCAGTTGAAGGTTTAGGGTCTTGCTCAAGGGCCTAACAGTGACAGCTTGACAGAGCTGAACTCCCCAGTTCCAGAACCACTGCCCTGCTAATGGACTGCTAACCATGACCACCATTACCATAGAACTAATTGTTACAGGGTAAAAGTGGTAAATCAATGATATCTTCTGTAATTCCTGACTTTAAAAATCTGTTCAGCAAACTTACCCTTGGTCTGCTGTGGAGATAAAACAAACGAGTGCTTGCAAGTAGGTAACTCCATGATTTCTCCATAATCTCTCACTCACGTTGCCATCGATGCCATATCGCACCCTGCCTTTCTAGAGTTGGTAGTTTTTCCTAAATCTAAAGGGTATACTCCTCACCTTAAGAGCCAATATTATATATACAGAATTTCCTCTAACCCCGGGCACATCCCAAAAGCCAAACAATGTTCAACTCTCATTTCATTTTAACTCCAGCTGTAAGGCTCAAGTAACTATAAAGCGTAACCCAACTTAGCAGTACTGGTGTCCAAAAATCGTAGAGCAGTTCCAGATTATTAATCACAACTCTGCCATAAGGGAAAAAGGCACTTAATACTTCATCCAGACAAGTGAAAGTGAATATTGGGTTTTATGAGGTTGTATTAGCACTGCAAACATTTTCAACCTAAAGGTTTCTCTCGCTGAAACATCGCACTGATTGTTATATCTTATTTATATCACCTCCATCTTTTCTCCAGCTGGTGGGAAACCTTCTTGACTTCTGCTTCTACACCTTCCGTGAGTCACAGGCTTTGAAGGTGGAGTTCCCGGAGATGCTGGTGGAGATCATCAGTGACCAGATACCAAAGGTGGAGTCAGGCCTTACTCACATCCTGTACTTTCACAAGAAGTGACTGGCAGCAGATGGATATGGGAATTTAAAGGCTGAAAAGACAATGGGATGAAAGACACAGCAAAGAGGACACTAAACCCTCACCAGAAAAGTGATGGAGTAGCCAGCGTTGGCCAGCCGGCTTGCTATGCACAACGTTTGGCATGAGCAGAGGCTCGGATAAATCTACGCCATCCCAATTCCCATGTGGAAGGAGAAACTGGGAGTGCTGTGTGATCTGTAGCCAGCTAATGAACGCGATAGTTCATTTTACCTTGCCCCCAAAGACAATGCTGACTATCCATGGATATGAAGCCATACGTTTCTTTGGTAAAGCTATAGTGCACAGGTACAAGTGTATAAATAGTACTAATTCAAACACACACACACACACACACACAGACACACACACACGCACACACATACAATTATACAAGGACAGACACGGTAATGCCCTTGCCTCTAACATACAATCTTTTAACTACGAAGGCATTTATGTCATAACCAACACACCTGCATCATATTTAACGCTACACAAAAATGAATGCATTTCAGAACTTTTGCTGTCTGTTATATCTCTGTAGCAACTTGACTATTTTCACTACTAAAGGACAATTCTTTTGGAAAAAGAGAGGGCATATTCCAAGGGCTACACTACCTACGATTTTAAGAGTGTCTCTAATTGGTGTGTGCTAAAACACAAAATGGCACACACCGTCTTTGCGCTTACTGAAATGAAAAATACAATCAAAACTGAACTAATATGCAATGGATTCTTAGAAGAGAATTTTGAAATCAAGACTTTTTTTTGTAGTCTGTCATCCCTAGTGAGGTGTTGTTCGATGTAGCTTTGGGTGCAGTTTCATTCCCATTTTAGATATGAGGGTAGGAACATTTCTCTAATGTCTCGCTTTTAGAGAATAATTTGCTGACGTGATAAACTTGAAAGAAAAGCACAGAAGGACTACGTTTTAACAATCTTGATGTAAGAACTAATTCAGGAAACAAATGGTTAATTTAATACCCTGAAAGTAGATTGTGTATTTGACTTTTTTTCTTTTGTTGTATGTTTTCATAAGAATATCACCCTTTCCTATTAACAGTTACGCACTTGCAAGGGTCGAGGCTTATCCCTAAGAGCCATTTTACTCACTGGTCATGCAGCAGAACACACTTGGATGAGAGCACTATAATACTGTAACACCTAACAGGTGATTGGCTACTTTATAGGATAAATTGCCAAGGCATTGTTGAGATTTGAATTTATGAACCCCCAACAATAACGATTTCCTACGGCTGTGACATACCAAGCTGATCGTTCTAACACCATAAAACATCTCAGGCTGATTGTTCCTTTAGTTCTGATGAGTTCCCTCTCATTAATTCCATACCAATTATGTCGAATTTGTCAAAATAATATTTGCACGTTAGATCAAATTAAAATAACACACTCACTGGATCTGTATATAAAATTACATATAAAGATATTTTCACTCATAAAGCGTTACACATAATGAATCATTGTTAATTTTTTGAATGGAACTGTGGCAAGTAAATTCATCATAAGGAAAAAAAAACATGAGGACCAAAATGTCAAACAATAAACACTGGCAGTTTGATTGAAGACACCAAATGCAGTTTGATAAAATGAATATTGAAGTTAGATTTTTTTTCCATAACATCCTTCTGTGAGATTATTGGCTGGTTGGCTATTATAGTCATGTTTCCCTATTACCTGACTACCTAAGTGTATGTACACTCATTGATCAGATTACTGGCAAAATCTGATTTTTTGCAGTTATTGGATTATTAAATGCATGTAAACACACTCAGTGACTGCCTGTAAGCAAGCAGAAGGTAGTGGACAGAATGTACTGTATTTATTTAATGCATAAAATAGAAGACTCCACAGACATTATCTTTGCCGTCAGCACTAATAAGTATGTTAAATTGCTGTCTGGAGCCTGTGGAAGAGAGAGAGAGTTCTCTGTTACAGTCTAGGAAATCAGTGCAATAGACACTGAAGCAAATCAAACAAACAACACTCAAGAGAGTACACACAGGGTATTTAATTCCTTACCTGCTAATCTGCTGTGCAACCTCGTATATTTGCAAGGTAATTGCTAAACAGGCTGTTTAAACACATTAAACACACAGTGGCAAGAATTAGCCCAAAAATGACCCACGCTGTCAAACTGCAGTGTAGAGGTTCCTTACCAGGACACAGCCTTTGTTACATAAAGTGAGAGAGAGTACAGGTAAACTGTGTAAGTAACCAAAGCAACAGTATAAAAACACACAGTAAATGCCTAAGGTGGGTTTCCCCAAATTCACAACACACAACACGAAGAAACGTTTTGTTTAACTTTAGCTTCAGTTGAACCCTAAAGGTAGCAGAAGCTGCTGGCTTGGACCTGGTACTCTCACTGCCCTTAGCTTTAACCTCTTAAGTTGCCAGTGGCTGATGTTGTTTTAGATATCTTATTAAATTTGTTGTTCTGAATGTTTTCAGAGTTGTTCCTTTACGGCTTATTTTTGCCCTGCCTGTATTGCAAACAGCATGTTCTGAAGAGCTTCTATAATGGAGACAAGGGTGGGTTTCAAATAAATTCCTAATAACTCATTAGTGTCCCTACTCTGCCATTTGTAATGCACTATATAGTATGACACTCATTTATTTACTGAGTAAGATTTGAAACACAACTGAAATCTAACTTCTCATGAGCATGAGTCAGCAGTCATCTCATAAACAAACCAGTAAGTACAGACCGGCAGCCTAGAATCAGTCACGAGAGACTGATTGGTCAAAAAAGATCTGATTCCAATTACCGGCGGATCGATCAGTGCATCTCTGTTTAAAATAATTTCATTATCAATAAACGAACGATTTTTATTCCAATAACAAACACATTATTTTTTTTTCTAATAATACTTTGTGGTATAATGATGAGAGAGGGTATGAAAATAAGTAAATCACTTCTTAAAATGTGTGAAACCTGTCAAAGTTGTTGAATTTTGAAGACTAAAAAGGTTTTTGGGAAACACTCACAAAACAACAGTTCTTTAAGTTGTGTGCAGATTACTAAGATTAATTATTACGAGGAAACAATTCCAGTGAGGGACCCAATAGAAGAAGCAGTGAGTTATGCAGAGGACTAAAAGTTTCCAGCCTGTGTTAAATATCATTGTTTAGTAAAAATCCCCCCAAATCCAAGTGCACCATCCAGTTTTAGAGTCAAAGTCTACTAAAGGTCTTCTGATATGCATATTGGCCTTTATAGAGATCGAGTCCAGTCACATAGCTCCATATGACACATACATGCTGTATTATTTGTTCATATTACGTATAAGAAAGTGGGGTGCCATCAGTGGACCTTGGTATGTCACAGCCTGGCATCACCACGTATTTGTGATTTGATAGGGACTGTAATGTGTCTCATTTTTGGTGAGAACTAGTGCAGTGGTAACAAAAATAGAAATATATCAGTCTAACTGTGCCAGATTTCAATCCCGCACTTTCATTTATATCCTGAATTTGGAACTAAGAGCAAATCCAGAGTGATCGGTTGTTTTCCTGATTTCTGTTGAATTAATTGCTTTGTAAATATTGGCAGAAACCTCATGGCAAGTGTTGTTGGTGCCATACTTCAGGGTTTATGTTCTAGTAACCTCTGGTTACCATTCAGTTTTGGTATATTCTCCCTGTATTTCCCAGTTTCCTCTTGCCTCCCAAAAACGGGTCAGTAGGTGGATAGTTGGATTTGATATTTAAAATTGACCGAATGTGTGATTGACAGGTGCTCTGTCTAAGATATATGCACCCTGTGATTCCAGAAGAGGTTCTGGACCAATCATGACCATAATTAAGATTATTAAGATGAAAAAATGAACATCTCCTCATTCTGAAACTTGATCCCTTTAAATTATTGATTGGCTTGATGATATCCAATTACATTAGGTTTGCATTTAAATACCAAACTTAAGCCCTACTCACCAGTTTCTGGGACCAATAAGAATCAGAATGTTAAAAAAAACAGCTTCTGAACACTAACACATACTAGCTAATCACATCTATACAGCAAATAACCAGCTCTCTTTTTGCAGTCAAACTGTTCTACAGCATTTCATTAAACTATGACTATTAACAATAAACCATTTTCTACACACAATGTTTTTTATAGAAACCATTCTACTCAATTCTAATGAGGTGCTTTTTTCTTAAATAAACACTAGGCATAAGGTTTTCAGTAGCTGCACATGTACAGTTAGACATTGAAGCATACAAGAGTCGCGCTTTGCCACCACAGTCAGCGTTCATACACGAACAAGTAACACATTAACACTAAAAGCTATAGTAGCCTGCTGTATTTAAACTTAGAACATATATATGTGAACTGTCGAAATATGTTGCATATATTCATTATACACATGCTGTACAGAGGAAGTTTCAGTCTGCGTCACATCGAGAAATTTAAGGGTGGTGTTCATAGGGCTGCATAAGAGGACAAGCATTTGTAAGTTCTGACTAGGAATTTCAAGAAGTTCAGATAACACATACAACAGATGTTACAAATTTTTTGTCACCTTGACATGAGATTATACACTACGTAATGACAGCCTCTCAGATCGAGGGAGTCATAAGGGAGCATGTACTCGACACAGGTCTATGTCAGTTGATAGGTATTTATGTCAGTGTGACATAAATACTGAATAAGTAAAGTGGAATAAGCCCTTTTCAATGTTTATGCAGGTTTATATCAGTTTGACAACTTAAGTCAGCTGGGAAGAGTTGCAAACAATCTTAAGCCAGCACCAGGGCTATTTCAGTTGATTCAGTCATTGAAAAAAATCAGTTGGGATATTAATTGGAAATACCTATGAAGGTTTATGGGAATTGTATTAATAACGTAAGCCAGTCCTGAAAAAGTCACAAAAGGTGCGCAAAAATTTGCGCACATCCCAAATATTACATAAAAATGTCTATTAGCACAGTAGTTAAAGGAGGGATGGCCGACCTTTGCCTATACAGTGTACCAACATCAATAAAAGTCCATGTCACTTGACTAAGGTGTTATGGTAACATGACATCAAGTTTAATAAATAAGCTGCAAGGGTCATAAGTAGCTCAGTGTAGTTCAAATAAACAGAAACCGAAAATGAAAATAAAAAAGACACACGTATTTAAAGTAAATGTAAGTATCTTATATATTCTATTATTTTATATATGACTTCTGCACATTGGAACACATTCTTAAATATTTATGCAGGGTTGTGTCAGTTATCGTGGTATTCTACATAATGTAAGAGCCTGAAAATAAAGCACCCTTATGTCAAGTCAACAAAAATCAATGTCACTAGATTTCTGTTGGTCATTTCTAGCAATATAAGCTTTATGATAGCTGAAGCCTGTTAGAATAAAAAAATGATAAACGTTCATTTACGTTCCATAACCTGTTAGGGTTGGAGCCTAAAAATAACCTTATGTCACTTCAACAAAAGTCAATGTCACTTGACTCGGTAACATTTGACCGACATTTAGGGAATGCAGTCTTTATGACAGCTGATGCCTGATGCCTTTATAAATACTTATATAGGGCTATATCAACTGACAGGGTATTCCGAGGTAAGAAATTACCAATAATGCATGTTTATGACCCCAGTTAACATTGCATAGGAAATCTAGAACAGCTGATGCCTGTTTGAATAAGACATAATAGTAAGAATAAGATGTCATAAATGATCATGTAGGCTAATATCAGCTGAAATGGAAACACCACTGTGTCAATTTTACCGAAATTCATATTAAGTGTCAAAATGTGGTCAAACAAGTTTTCAGACAGTTGGTGTGAGACTTCCTACATGTTGGAACACAAACCTATACAGTCTTGTGTAGCCCTATGAACGCTCTTAAGTCAAACATGTTGTTTCTTTTCAGTTTTGTTTTTTTTTTCCATCAGAGAATATATTTGGCACTCCTAACATTTAACGTTTAATGACATGATGAAGATTAAAAACATGAATGATGCTACTGAGAAAAGTGAGTGAAAACACTCATGCTCATTCTGTAATGCTGTTAAGCAGAAATGAAGAGGAAATAGGGGCACTACTGGGTGCAGGTTGTATCCTGATTTGCACAGAAGACATAATGTGATAAATGCGCTAATTGTTTTAGGGGGGGGGCTCAAGACACTTTTGGTAATGTGGCCTAGTGCTTGTTGTTGGTTTACACTACATGATTGTTCTTGATGTGTAAAATTAAGTTGGTATTTAATTATGAGAGAGAATTATTCCTAAGACCCAATCAATCCCATTTCATCGTCACTTAATGTATGTGTTGAAAGTGTATAAAGGACCTGAAAATATTGTCAGATATTTGATTCTGTTTTTATTTTCTGCCTCCCTTTCTCCATTCCTTTTTATATATGAATATATAAGACTCTGTAATTGTACATGAGAATAAATGTTAAAAGGTGAATAGGATGTACGGCAAAGTATTTTTGAGAGAATTCTATTTTGCTGGTAAAAAAAAAAACTTAGTACTTTGTCTACAAAGAGTATACGAGATCTTTTGTAAAGTGAAATGTTTATGCATGCCTTTTGACAAGATGTTTACGGTGTATTTAAAGAAGGGAAACTGTGCCTTTTTATCTCAAGTGAGTTACCATTTTACAGCATCTATCTATTGTAAATAAATCAGTGAGTTATTAAGTTACTTTGTATGGAACATTTATATTTTAATCTCCTAAATTGTGGGTGTGTAACCATACAGTATTACGTTTTGTTCATTTTCAGTCTGTCACTGCGGTGTATTGTAAGGTACGCATCACAAGGTGCTGTGTGTACAAAGAATTATTATTTTATTTATTTATTTTCAATTATTTATTTCTTTTCCCAGATAATCCCGTTTGTTTGGGTTCCCCTGACTCAGACATACATCACAATTTACTGCAACAACAGGAGTACATATTTAAATATAAATTTATATCAGCCAATGTTAATGCACAGAACACAAATTAAGCCAAAGTAGGGCAAGTCTGGAAAAAGAGTTTCTCTGTTTTTACTATCTGTAGCTCCTATATGTGTTTGCGCGAACTCTAAAAATGAAGCAATGCAGCAATGACAAGAGCATTTATTTGCTGTAGAAATAACAAAGATTTAGTGTTCTCATACCTTAACTAACAATAAATACAACCCAGGAAACACATGATGCCAAAAGGACGCTCAAGTCATGTCCGTATCGGACTGACGTCGGTCGGTCCAGAACCGCTCTTGCACGTGGACGTACAAAATAGGTTGACTGTCTGAACATCTGTCAAGGACCTGAGTTGGACGTCTGTAGAAATATTTTAATTAATCTCATTCATATTTTATTGTTTATTGTATTGGGCTTTGCATGTGTTTTAAAAAGATTTTGAAACACATTCATTCTGGACTCCATCAACTTTGCATTCTTTTAAACGTATGTTGTTGACATAATTTGAACGTTAGTATAAGATATCTAAATGACATTTTGAAAAAGACGTCGCAAAAACTTTCATTCTGGCTTCTCTGTGGATGTCTTTTGAACGTCTGGCAAAGACATTATATTGACATCTTTTAGACATGTCTTTGCTCATTAGGAAAGAAAAATACAAAGAAAACAAGTCGATATGAATTTACTTGTTATAACTTAGTAACGTTTCTCAGTATTTCAATCAAAGCTTTCACTCCTCACTACTGGATTGAATAGAATGAGGTGTGATTGTGTTGAAATTTATCAAATACTAGAACGTAATTGCTGCCTGGCATGTAAGTATAGTTTACATTTACATTTGGATTTGTCTTATTTATTTCTTAGCTATAGCTGTCTGAACTGAATCAGCATGTTAATGGCTCATTAAATATATTTACAGGATTATAAAGCTAGTATTCAGGTCATGTTGTGTTCTTACAGACAATATTCCGGAGAATCACCTACCATTTAGTGCTTAAATACTTGTTCAAATAAATTGCGTTTCTAAAATGTTCTGAAATCTATAAAGTGGACTACACTGAAATCTGAAAATCTGGGAAATCTGGGCTCTGGACCTCTGATGGTCCAGGGTTCAAATCCCACCTTAACCACAGTTGGGTCCTTAAGCAAGGCCCTTAACCCTAGATTGTGTGGATTGTACGACTGTATAAGTTGTAAGTCACTCTGGATAAGGGTGTCTGCTAAATGCCATAAACATAAACATTGTTTAGCCCACCCACCAATTTGGTCTACTGTAGCCCTTCTGCCTCAAGGCTTGGCGTGCATTCAGAGATGCTTTTAGATGACCATTGCTCTGTTGTTATTGGGCTTACTGTAGCCCACTAGTCATTTTTAACAGAACAGAAACCCAAATGCTATATGGTATAGCATAACAGTTATATTAACAGGCAATCCTAAATTAGTACTTAATTAGTGCTTTCATGTTAATTCAGACACAATGTATTAGAACTAAAGGTCTCGTGCATTAATTTCCTTTCCTTATACATCTTTTTACAGTAAAGCCTAAAGCCAGGTAAAGATTTACTTTTATAGAATTTATAGAATAGAGTATTTTTTCAAAGCAGCTTTAGAATTTTATACTGTCTTTTAATGTCTAGGGCCAAACCCAAATTGAGCAAGTCTTGGGCGATGTTGTCAAGGAAATACTCCCTAAATGGCAGAAACCTAGGGGGCAAAGACTCAAAGAGATCCAACCTTCTTGGGTAACTATACTGTCTAAAGAAATGCATTAGGTTAATTGATTATGCAAAAGCGGCCTTTGTGTGTAAGTGTGTTTGTCATGCGTCGGATTGGCGTCCTGTCTAGAGTTGTTTGTGGGTAGTCTCTGGCTCTCCTTCAACCCTGTCCAGGATTAAGCTGATAAGAAATGAAATGAATGAATGAAAGTACTGTACAGGCTTGTGTGACACAAAGAACAGTGGCATTTGTCATAAATATGTGTTTAATGTTGCTACACAGTACTGTGCACAAGTCTTATGCCTCTGTTAGATTTGTTGGTCGGTCTCTTGGATGCTGGAGGACTATGGAGTATCCATAAATTCACAGCATTTGGCAGTCCTTATCCAGAGCGACTTATACTTGAGCTGATAAGTTAAAGGCTAAGGATCTTGCCCAACAGTGACAGCTTGA
The DNA here is from genome assembly GCA_034779995.1 of Parotocinclus haroldoi. Classification (NCBI taxonomy): domain Eukaryota; kingdom Metazoa; phylum Chordata; class Actinopteri; order Siluriformes; family Loricariidae; genus Parotocinclus; species Parotocinclus haroldoi. Next base: position 12,372 of record JAUZST010006805.1, read on the forward strand.
CAGAACCAAGATTTCAAATCACATCCTGCTTATTAGTAGCCCTGAGCTTTAGCCAGTTGTTGAAATATTTGGCATCAGAAAGATGATCTAGTTTCTCTACAATGTGTGTTTTAAGTGAACATTGTTATAATGGCTTTTGGGGAAACTACTCCAAACATCTGGTAACAAATGCATCCTGTCTTAATTTCTCCAGTGAAGGGAATTCTGGTCCAGTGAGAGGAATGTCAAAGCAAAAAATTGAGAATTCAGAGTTTAGAAAAAGTGTGGTGATGCTCGTTTGCCATTTCAGCATGAATAAAGAAAGCTCTGTAAATGTGGTGTGCAGAATCTGGTGTGAAGGAACTGACTAGCCTGCACAGAACTCTAACCTCAACCCCGTTCGACAAATTTGGACTGAATTCGACCACCAACTGAGAGCAGACCTAATCCTGAGAGCAAACCTTATCAGCCAACATTACTGCCTGACCTCACTAAAGCCTTCGTTTTGGAATGAAAATGACTCAATAGCCTTGTTCCAAAATCTAGTGGAAAACCTTATAAGAAGAGTGGAGGCTATTATTATATTAATGGTTTTGAATGTGATTGTTGGCCATATACAAGTCCTCTCTGTGCCCTGTTTAGATAACTTCTGCTTGACTAAAGCAGAAGAAATTAGCGGCTCATAGAGAGAAATGACTACAGAATTGACTCGTCTAGCCAAACCAATAATAGCTGCATAATTAGATGGAGGGTTTCTTGATGCCGATGTAAGATTATGTGAACTCTGTTCTGACATAACCACATCATAAAGATGTCATGGTCGATGTCATATGCAGTCATTAATTGTGGCGATTTATCTCCAGTTTTACAATGTACGGTGGTACAATTTTGGAATGGAAATTATAACTCTTTATTTGCGATTGAAGTAAATGAGCACCTCTGATTGTGGTCTCTGCATTGTTCAGTTACATCAAAGGAGTCCTCACCTGGGTCCAAATGTCCACAGCTACAGCAGTAACTGAAAACTACAGGAAAATAAGGAAACTTGACTCACAAATAAAAGTGTAGGCTTAAAGTTAGGAGCAACATTTAGGCTTGGAAGCTAGGGCTAGGATTAGGTTTAGTGTTATGCGTAAAATTTAGGTGTAGAGTCAGGGTTAATTTTCTGGCAGTTAGGTTCGGTGGTTGGGCTTGTGGATTAGATGTAAGTTTATGGATAGGCATAGAGTATCAAATTAATTGTAGACTTAGGGACAGTTTAAAGTTAGTTTTAGGGCTGAGGTTAGGACTAGATGTTGGATTAGGTGTAGGATTGGGTTGGGGTTAGGGCTAGAGTTTTGCATTAGGCGTAGGGTTAGAGTTAGGACTCGAGTTAATTGTTAATGTTAGTCGTAGGAATATGGTTGAAAGGGTTAAGATTGGTTTAGAGTCAAATATAGACTTAGGGATAGGGTTAGGTGAAGGGTTTAGGGTATAATTCACAAACCTACAACAAGCTAAACTGTCAATCGTATACCCCTACACCTAACATTAATCCCAAAGCCTTGCCCTAACTCCCAACCATACACCTACATATAATGCTAAATTCGGGCTTAGGGTTAAATATAGGTTAGGGGTAAATGTTAGTTGCAGGGTTAGGGTTAGGATTGTGGTTAGGGTTGTGGAGTAGATGTGTGGTTAGAGACTAGAGATAGAGTTTAGAGTTGATATAGTGCTTAGGATTGCGGTTTTAGGACTAGGGATAGATATAGGGTTAGGGGTAGGGTTTTCTGCTTAGGCTTAGGCTTAGGACAAGGTATGGGGTTAATATTAGTTATTAATTGGAGGTCAGTAGGAAGGCTCGAGTTGGGGGTTTCATTGCAGGCTTAGAGTATGGTTACGATTGGTGTTAAAGTTAGGTTTAAGTACAGTGGTAGCATTATTGAGCTACACAGTCATACTAAATTAATAATGGGAGGTCCTTACAAAGCTAGTAATGCTAACATGTGTGCACAAATGTGTGTGAGATCTCCACGAGATATGACGAGTGTGGATAATCTGAGGATGATGGCAGATTGGCCTTGGACTGTGTTCTGATCCATAGAAGCAGCAGTGGAAAACTCTGAGTGGGTGGTGAGGGGTAAAAGGGAATAAAGCAATGGAAGGGAAGCCAGGATGAAATAATGCCAGTGGAGAGACAGGGAGAGAGAGAGAGAGAGAGAGAGAGAGAGAGGGAAATGGATCAAAAGAAATACCTTGATGGATTGTGTGGTA
>JAUZST010006806.1:0-14603 GCA_034779995.1 Parotocinclus haroldoi
ATCTTTAGGTTCTTCATTACTTCTCTCACCAAGGCTCTTCTCCCACGATTGCTCAGTTTGGCTGGACGGCCAGGTCTGGGAAGAGTTCTGGTCGTCCCAAACTTCTTCCATATAAGAATTATGGAGGCCACTGAGCTCTTAGGAACCTTGAGTGCTGCAGAAATTGTTTTGTAACCTTGACCAGACCTGTACCTTGCCAGTTCCTTCAACATCATGATTCTCATCAGCATTAGCATGCACTGTGAACTGTGAGATCTTATATAGACAGGTGTGTGTCTTTAATAATCAAGTCTAATCAGTTCAGTTAAACACAGCTGGACTCCAATGAAGGAGTAGAACCATCTCAAGAAGGACGGGGGGGGGGTGAATTCTTATGACCATGTGATATTTCATTTTCTTTTTTTAATAAATGTACAAAAATATCTACGTTTGTTTTCTTTCTGTCAAGATGGGATTCCGAGTGTACATTAATGAGAAATAAGAGCTCTGAGAGCTGTACTTTACGTCAACGACACCAACTTTATTTTAAAAGACAAAATGTACAGTTGCACACGTTAGGGCTTTCTGACTCAGGTTTTCTGATTGAAGTGAAAAAGGGAAAAAGAATCTAGCCACTCACAGTGGATGGAGTTTGTTGACAGACTCGTCCTCATGAGTCCTCTGCAAGTCCATCTGAATCTTCTTGATCAGAGGAAGGCAGTACCCATACGCAATGTCCAACTTTTCCATCTTGTCGATGCCATATTCCTAAAACACGCGTTAAGACAAATAATGCTTACTAAACTACAATAAGCACAGCGTACAGCAGGAAAGCTAGATACAAAGAGTGACTGTAATGGAGCTGTCCCTAATTCATCTCACACCTAAATGGGACCCAGACAGATGGCACACAACCATGCACACTGGCATCCTCCTTCCAGATCTCAGGTTCCTGTATCCTTATGCAAGAAAAGACAAGGTACAAACCCCAAAAGTAACTCGAACCTTGCTTAGCTACAGTGGTTCATGGTGCTGAGCCATTCTGCCTCACATCTTTGAGACTGCATCTTTTCAGTGTGGACTGTTCTGCAACTCCAACTTTTTCTCCAACTTTTATTCCCACTTATGCTGCTCAGGGTCATGAAGGACCCAATATCTACCCTGAAGAACACAGGGTGCAATGCAAGTTCATTGCAAGGTCGGTTGGAACGCCACAGGGCAATCCCCCGATCTGGCTAACAGTCCCTGTTAGGACTCAAACGTAGGTCCTGTTGGTGGTGGGCTAGAGAACTGGACCAATGTACCACCCAAGAGCCACAAAAAAAACCTCAAAAAAGGTAAAAAGGCTCTTATAACCAATCATGGCTCCTGCCCAGGTCAGGTCACTGGTTCATCACCCGAGCAGCTAGCTTAAATGCTAAAACAGTACCAAGCTGGAAGAAGGGTTAGTCATTAGTCATTACAAACATCAGTTACACAATCTGCACACTGTGTACCTGGGGTATGACGACGTCAGCTAGTGCCCGGGACAGTGTGAAAAGCTCGATCGTGTCATCCAGGCCCAGGGAGCTGTTGTGCTGCGCGTCGTACTTCACGCAGTCATAGATGTCCGGGATCTTACTGATATCATAACGTCCGCTTTTCATCCGGAAGTCCCGTTCCAGCTTGGACCAGCGCTGCAGCATCATCTCCAGAGTCTCGCTGTGGTACAGCTGTAGGTCTGAGGGGAATGAACAAACACTTTTAGTACTACACCTAAACTAAAACTGTTTAATACACGTATTTATTGGTGGAAATATCAGCTTTGAGGGGCAATTCCCCGTTTACATATTGCGCCATCACAGAAGGCTTGGTAACCTGCAGATTTTGGGTCTTCCAGTCTCTTGCGAATCTGGCAGGTGAGGCTCTGGATGAGGCTGTACACATTGTCACATGTTCTGACTGGATTCTCCACAGCCTTCATAGAGTTCACGAGAGATAGGCTGCCGGTCGGAGCCAACTGGGTGGAAAAATGAAGCATAGAAAGCATTATGTTTGCATACACTCAGCACACGCATGCTCTTAAAAGTCATTTCTATAGCCGTAGCTTTAAGCAAAACCATTTCCAATATTAGATTCAGGACAGTCAAATCTCGAGTCTCTATTTTGCAAAGTTTTGTGGGTTTTGCGAGTTAATAAATTGGAGACTCTCGACCGGCACTCAAACCAGCGTTTACGCTGCTCATCAACCCACAACGAAACAAAACATCTAAAGTTCAGTCCCGTTGTCTGAGACTGTGGTAGCCTAGCGGTTAAGGTACTGGATTCTGGCTCTGATGGTCCTTAAACCAAAATTGCTTGGATAGTAAGACTGTATGAGTTGTGAGTCGCTCTGGATAAGCTAAATAATGCTAAATAACATAAATGTAAATCTACAAATTATGCAAAATCACTGTTCATGCAACAGGAGTGGGCATTCCGCAAACATCATACCGTAATGTGCAATACTAAAAGAGACATCTAACAAAAGGAAAACAGAAAAGTAGGCTGGTGATAAAAGTTCACCACCAAATGAAAAATCTGCAAATTATTTGCTGCACCTCTAACAATTTAGTTATTAGGAGACGACGTGCCACCAAGGACCTCCCGCTGAGGACTCCTATATCCATTTTGTTTTATCATTTCATTTATGTATTTTATTACTAATTGAAATATTATTAATTTGTTATTTGTTGTTTAAATTATTTACCTAATTTGGCTATAATTTAATATACTTTTTAGTATTCATTTAAGTAACATCTAGGCCACCCATGCAGGACGGGTCCCCTGTTGAGTCTTGGTTCCTCCCGAGGTTTCTTCCTACCACTTTCAGGGAGTTTTACAAAAATACAAAGGAACTAAATACAAAGAAATGGCCAAAAGTCATCCCCTACTCCGAGCGGTAGGTACCTAAAAAGGGTTTAGACTGGCTCTCAGTCCCTCTCAGCATGAGGTGAACCCCCCACCCCAGATGTATGGCACCGGATCCGTATTAATGTTTTAAGAGTTCACCTTGTCGAACTCTTCCTCTGTAAAGTCTTGGTCTTTTTGCATGATATCATGAAGTCTGGCCTTGACGCGCTGCTGGCAGCCACTTAGTGAGTCGATATCATTATCCAGCAGGCCGTTCATGTTGGCGCTCTTGACCATCTGCACCAGGATTGGCGTCAGCTCTCCTTCCAGTGCCAGCAGACCCTGCCAGACATGCCGCGGACAACTGATGAAACTGTGATCACCACACACCAATCGCATCCGTGCACACACACACACACACACACACACACACACACATATTTGGCTTTACGTAGTCGTCGTTGGAAAGACAAGGAAATACCTTTGCAAAAGCAGCGGCCGTCATTTGCACTCTGCCCTCATCTGAGGCGTAGATCTTGAGGTCATGCCGATAGGTGCTGTGGAGGCGAAGCAGGCCGCAGCCAGGGAAGCCGGCATAATCACCTGCAGTCACACAAGTTTCTCGTCTATATATCAGCGCGTTACATAGATCACAAATCCACTTCTCACGTATTAAATCCAACAGCATGAATACGAGTGCAAGAAAACACAATACTAACAAATATTTGATTGCTGTAAAGTCTAAAAATTTTATTTAACATTTTACGTTATTTAGCAGACGCCCTTATCCAGAGCGACTTACAATTAATACAGTCTTACAATCCAAGCCACTGTGGGTTAAGGGCCTTGCTCAGGGACCCGACTGTGGCAGAGGTGGGATTTGAACCCTAGACCTTCTGGTCCATAGTCCAGTACCTTAACCGCTGGATAAACGGAAATGGAAATATTTTACATTTATGATAAAGCCAGTACATTATTATATTATTATTATTATATTATAACTACATACTACAATGACAATTCATATATCTAATGATGGGTCAGAGGTTTTCACCAATCATACGAACGACGATCAATTAATCTTCTAAAAGTCCACGGCATGGTGCAGACTTGTGTCTGATTTCTAACATGCAAGAAGAACAGGGCAGAAGATCAAAAAAAAAAAAGAAAAACGTACCTGATAATCAGCCATTTAACGTCACTTTATTAGAATAATTAAACAGGGACATTTCTTAAGGATGCAAACAACCATTAATACCAGATACTGTACAATAACAAAAAAAAAGAATAAACAAAAAAACCACCTTGCTGTACGACAGATGAGAATATTAATAGGATTAAACGCTAAACACGGTGTTAGAAGCATGAGGGCCTAACACCATGCTCTCTGGTTTTAGGGACACTAAATCTGACACTTGACCTTTCAGAGACGGGCAGAGACCATCATCTCAGTGGTATGACTGAGACTGCCAATGACCGGAGACACACAGCTGGAAATAAATCTTAGGGAAGGCAGGGGGTGGGGGTCTAAAGGCAGAATGTAAGGGGCAAAGGTGGGCACAAAATATGGACACCACCAATAACAGGATGGCCCAGGATGGCTTCTTTTTTTAATGGCTTCATATTCATTTTGAAATATCTCCATTTTTGTGAGCAGTGTATATAATGAGCGTAATCAGACCTGCTAAGTATGTTTGTAGAATCTGACGCTACTGATGCTTTTTGTCTGCAGTCGCGTGTATCGTGATAAATATGTGAAAATGTCTTTAACTATTGTTTTAGAATATATTCACAATATCGCCCACCCATAACAAATGCACAAAAAAAGAAAGAATATAACTGTAGAATGAAGATTATGAGAGAAATAGGAGAAGATATTAGTATTTTGAAGGAAACTGTATGAGGAGTGTACCTTGTCCTCCAGGGTACATGCAGCGAAAGGCTCGACCCAGTTCCTCAGCCTGAACTCGGCCTGCTGGAGTCAGCTCACCTCCCCACTTCAACACCAGTAGCAAGGACGGTCCTTCCTTACGTGTGTCTGACATATTGGAATATACCATGTGTCAATAGACAAATGTCCACTAGAAGTAACTTGTCCAAATGATTATCGCTTAAGGGTCTTTGTCAAACTCCTTGGCCCACTTAGCAGAGGCGGGATTTAAACAGTCCAGCACCTCAACTGCTTAGCCACCGCTGCTTTACTGCATCCCTTCCTAGATCCGTTACAGCTTTGCTGAGAAATGACTTATAACACTGCTGCTTAGATGACGTAGAGTGGGCGGGGCTTTTACTGTTTACATGCAATAAGCATGGAGTTCAGATGTAAAGGACTTGTTACAAACAAATGTGACATGACTATACTGTAATTAAAAGAGGAGCGACCTCTGGATGAATCTGACGCTGAGCAGAGAATCGTTATTTGTTTTTTTTTTTCCTGCTTTGCAGATTTAGCTTAGTCCTAAAAAAGGATGATATCAATGTCATATTCACTGGGGGTAAATATAAGCGCCCGTCTCACTTCCGGCGAGATTTGGCTAATGGAAGAACCGAACCAATGTCGTTGCATCTTCTATTTGTAAGAACAAATTAGGTCTGAGTTAGGTAGTTCTGAGCGACGAGCCGAGGTTCCTCATTTTTATAATTATTATGCCACAATGTACTATTTTGAGGTTGAATGTTTGATATTACTAAAGCTGTATATTTTAGCTGCATACTGACAAGTTTAAAAAACGATGGCTCCAAATATATATTCTGAAAAGCAGCGATTTATTCATTCAATAATTCATCGGATTAAACCAAAGGAGTTATTTTATACTCTTTATAACGCATATAGCACATATAATGCAGTTAGCGTAACATAAACTTATCTACACCGTAATAGAGGGTCCTGGCCACCCAGGCACTGTCACACAATACAACAATTTCTTTGGCTAATGCATGCCAGCATAGCTTCACAGTGTATAAATAGAGGTCTGAGTTATACCTTCCTCCTCACTCGAGGTCTTGGGCTGTCCATGTGGAAGATAGGTCAGCTGCACTTTCCGATTGATCCCAGAGAAATGGCCATACCTGGCAACACAGAAGATATTTGAGGCACAGTAAAAATGGAATAGCGCTACTACGGCAGGTCTGAGCTCATCGAGTGTGACTTCCGTAAAGATCCGGTACCTTATATGAAGGTATGAAAACGTGACGGTCATGAGAGCAGCACATGGTTCACGTTTTAGTCCAGTCTGACTTGTCTGATTGCTTCACAACCTTATCGTTCAATTCAGTAATAAACGATACGGGTGAAAGTATTTGAAATAGTTGAGTGACAAGTTATCCCATAAAGCTTTAGATTTATTTTTCCCTATAGTTCCAGCCCCTGTGGCCTGAGAAAGTCTGAGACTGCAGTGCTGAGTCAGTTTGGTTTATATCCTGCCACATGCAGTACGAGCTAGCAAGGAGTCGTCCCCTTAGCCTGTGCTGCTGTCATGTTACCCTTTGGGTTCCAGTTTCATTTCGTTCCTTGGGTCACTAATCTGGGTTATGTGGTGTGCAAACACACCAGGGGTGCTCCTGTTGTGAAATCGTTTTTACGTTTGCATTCTTATAAAGGATAACTACACGCTGTTCTTTTCAGCCCTACCCTGTGATAAACTGGAGTTGTGTTCGGTGCGCATTTCATTACCACAATAGGCAGGGTTAAGAAGCTTTCAGATTGTGTGCAATGTAAAAAAAAAAAAGAAAAAATTAATATTGTTATTGCAAAATGAATTTACAACGTACAGTTAAGTGTTATGCTCCGGTGAAAAACTAACGCACACACCTTCGATAATGTCACACACAACATTCAAAGCAGGGTTTCATTGTTGTACTTCCGACATTCCTTACAGACCTTACTTAGCACGCACGCTTCTCACTCTAACCAGGAACGTTTTTCCATTACCATTTACTTAAGAGTTAATAAAAGCACAGAGGAAGACTTAATAATAGAGTCCTGAACATGTGGGAGCATTCGGCACTGCGGTTACGTCTCAGGCAGATATGTAAATGGTTACGGGCTTGCTCTGATTACACGCTGGGCCTTGCCACAGGAGCATGTAAAAGTGATTTCTGGTTTGTCTTTAAAAAAGCTCTCAGAGGCTACTTTTAGGTTGTGTACCTCTTGGTGAGAGATTGTTGACTCCTAGACACGCCTCTATGATGCACTCAAAGACGTTTTGTCCAGCTGACAGATTTGAGTCATTGGACTGAGAGAATGGGCTCCGAATGGCCCGGACTGAGCATCTGTACAAGAATGAGCAGCTCCCACTGGGTCATTGTACACCATCCGGACACGAGTGGCACCTTCACTACATATCCCTGTCTCTGCCCAAACTACGTCCAGGCACTTATTTCCGGAAGGAAATTTTTGCAATTGTGCCGTGAATGAGAAACCCAGACCGCTATGGACTGGGACCAATATATCATCTTTATTGATGAATCCAGATTGTGTTTCGGATCCAATAAAGACCAAGTTTGAGTAGGAGGCCCCATTGGTACACTACCTCTGCGAGCCTTTTTCTAGGGCAGCAAAGGAAGACCTCACGTGGCAAAACCCAGGGTCTAACCAGACCACGGCTTTAGGCATTTACACGTCTGTCTGCCACGTGACTGCACGCCAAGTACTGCAGCAATCCGGCAATTCTTTCTGGGTGCTTTAGTGTTTTGTCAGTGAGTGTATTATCCACAACGAGCTTGTTCGCATTCCAAATAATGTTTAAAACTTTAAACATTGTATCGCCGTCTTAACACCAAGGCCACAGGTGCATTCAAATTCAGCAAACTCAGGAGAACAGCTTTCTGCTTGCCTTGAGTTCTCTGTGAACATTTGTGAACACACACTGGAGGTGGTTCTCAGCGAACATACAGGAGAGCCGGACGAGGGGTTACTGTTGAAATGGAAGGTCAAATTTAACTGTGCACAGAAAACACGTTTGCCATTAAAAGTTCAACACCGTTTGCCAAATTTGAACACGTCGAATCTCACGTTAACGGCTGGAGATTTCGATCGTTGGATTACACCGCCGCTACTTCGCACATCGCGTCACGTATTGCCCTTTAGCTGCCTTTTGCATTAGCACGAAAATTCGTTAAAACACGTGATTTTTTTTTTTGAAGAAGAAGACATTAATCTTTGTCATTGTTAGTCATCACTGTTAGTTAACAAAAACATAAAACAACCTTAAGTTAAATGTAAACGCTGACTGCCACTTAAGACGCATTAAGTGAGCTATTTATGACCGGATTAACTGATGATTGATCTATAGATTATTCGACTATCAAGATAGTGATTTGAAAAGCAAGTTTTCAGGTCTACCTTTAAGAAGCGGATAACGAGCACCACATTATTGTGTCTTACTTATAACAAATAACCATTTTCAGTACAATTCTGTTTTCTCCACCTCTTATTTATACCTTATTAGTATGTACCTTGTACTACACTCTCTAGCTGAATTACATAACCAGAATCCCACAGACTCTTTCTGTGTTCCACTTTAAATGGCCCACTTTTCAACAACTCACTCACATCTCCAAAACAGTCTTGAGCTGCTCCAGTTTTGACTTCTTCTCTTCGATCTCACAGTCACTGTGTTGACCCAGATCTGTCAGCAGCTGCCTGGTAATGTCCAGCACTTCCTAAATGATATAACCGCAAGTTTAGCAAAAGTTCACTTACATTTTCAACAGCTTTTAGAGAAAAAACATACAGACTTATATATAACAAAGCAAACTTTATTTGAGATTTTGAGGGTTTTAATGGCGTTCGATTGTTAAAATAGCTACCAGAATACCTGAAAAAGATAGAATCAACCTATAAATACAGCAACTAGGAGAGGATTATTAAAATGCATTCAGTAATATGCATTAACTGTGCTTAATAAAGTCAAGCTGCAGTCCCATTTTTTTCTTTATTCCCGGGGAGTATCTTTTAGTGTCCGGAACATGCCACCATGCTGGATCAAGTTTTTCCCCCAATGGGAAGGTGGTCGTGTAGCATATCAAAGCAGATCTCAGAAATGGATTGCCGCATTCAGATTTGGACTCTTGTGGATCAAAAGTCATCGACACAGAAAGTTCGAAAATTTGGTTGTTCGTCACAGGTTAACTGAAGCTGCAGCTGCTGTATCATAAACAACCAAAAACCTCCAGTTTCACACAGCACTGTTGCATCCCTCATAACCAATCGGGAAGTTATCCAAACGTGGCATTATAAAAAAACAAAAACACGATCGGATAATCTGGAAAAGTGCTCAAACCTGTACAAAACCCAAATGATCATTTTCTTCCAATAGGCTTTGAAATGCAAGGTTAGCAGATGCAGAAATGCCTTACATGTTCCCGTTCTAAGTTAGAGCTCCACAATAACTGCATTGAACCCTCTTTTACTTATAAGAATTGCACAAGACAGCCCTTAATCTAAATCTGGGAATTTAGTAGACACCCTTATCCAGAGTGACTGATAGAATCTTAGCAAATACAAATCCAAGAAATTTGGATTTGTGATTTACGGGTCTTGCTCAAGGACCCAACAGTGGTCGCCTGGTCCGTAGTCCAGTACCTTAACCGCTAGGCTACTACAGTCCCAATGTTACCTGCAACTGTTTGGGTTTCTTCAGCTTCAGCTTGCCAGTCTTGTAGCCACCGTATTTTTCAAACAGCTCGAAAAACCTGGGAGAATTCGCAAAGCATTCAGTGCCTGAACTCAGTGGGGTGTGTGAATTGTCCTGTGAGTGTATTCTTATCATAAGTCTCGTGGGCTCACATGGGATTTCTGACTTCCATCTTCATCTTCTGTTTAGGTGTTCGGTCTCCATGACGGATCACTGCGATCACACAACGCAGCTCCATCCTGTAATAGAGAACTGATTCAGCACCGGTGACGCTAGAAATCTTAACCGGACGGAATTGAATCAGTGCTCTGTGTGGGAATTGGCTCGTTTCTGACCAAAGGCTTACATGGTGCCAGACGTGGTGGGGACTATAGGGATGTCCTCTGCCTCAGTGGGAATGGACCAGGGGATATGGAACTGGGGAGCCAACTCCCTCATCACAATGTTCCTACACACAAAGAACAGCAAAATCTCAAAAAAAAAAACCCCAGTAGATTCCGAATAACCATATGGTAATGGACTGATTTACTGTTATGTTTCTATCATTGGACGGAGGGCTGAACATCAAACGACAAGTTAGCACATTTTTATGGACTGTTTACGAACACGATATGCAGATTGGAACATGTTATTTTCACTGGAATTAAATGTGTATGTGTGTAAGTCAGCCTTACAGTGAGATAAAAGTTTACCCGACTTAAATAGATACAAATACATGCCGGTCAGTACTTGTATTACATAAATTAACGTATGGGAAGCAATGCCAAGTATCTTGGCTATTTAGTTAATACCCAGTACAGTGCAGTTTACCATATAAAGTCGAGTAAACAATGTGGTGTTAGGACAATGTCCACATCACCACCCAAACAGCCATTGATCTGTGGGGGTCCTGCGTGGGGCCTGTAAAGTAGGGTGAGAGGGGGGAAAAAAGAACGAGAGAAAGATAAACCTAAAGGCTCACCCAAGTATCTTGGCGCAATCGTCGTAATATTTCATCGAGTTCTTCACAAAGCTGAATCCGTTCACGTCACACACGTACGAGTGCCCATTGGCCCGGAGGAGGTCGAAACCACACACTGTTTGCTGGACAAGAAAACAGAACAAGCGGCAGGTCAGCGCGGGCGGTCTGGTTCCAGCATCCAAGTCTAAACGGTGAGCAAAGACGCAGACCTTGAAGGCAAGGCACACTTTGCGAGCCACCAGTTTCTCCATGGCGGTGAGCATAACAGGGTAGCGCACTTCCTTGCCTTCGCTGTCTCGTTCAACCTTGCCATCCAGGGCTGGAGACTTGCGTGCCTCGGCATGAGCGTAATCAGGCCCGACTGTGTAGACCTGAGTGACACAAGCGCTTAAATACCTAAAAATCCAACCATACATGAGGGGTGAAAACAGAAACGATTAAACATGGCCTTACCTTTACGTCTGTTCCGTCAGTAGGCATGAACTCTTCATAGATGTAGGAGCCTGTTTTTCTCACGCTGCTCTCTGGGGAATAAACGCTGCTTCGGCTTCCAATCTGCCAGAGGAGCGCAGTTTGCACATATTTTAATTTTGTTTTATATATATTTTTTAACCTAGTTAGGCGCCTAGAATTACGCAAGTTTAGGCAAATGTGGCGACTACTGAGTGAAGACAAAAGACCTTTTCTAGTGAAAGTGCATCAAGATCCGAGGCGGTCTGAGGGACTGAGAAACCACTGCAAAGTGTGCAAAGTGTTCTGCGGTATTAGAACATCCCGGAGAGGCAAAAACAAACCTTCCGGAAGAGGCGCTGGCTGCCTCCTCCAGCCGAGGTTGGGTAGTAGATATACACGTTGTGATCTTCTGCAGACACTGGCTTCTCTACAAAGGGTTTGGGAAAGATCTCGCCGTTCACCTCCACGTGGTCCTCCCCCTCGACCAGGTTACACTCTGGCAAACAAAAACAGTATGCTAACCATACAGGTATAAAAATACAGGTAACATTGACACTGCTCATAAAGAACGGGTAAGATCATTTACTAACACATTCTTACAGGACTGTGAATTTTAAGTGCGTAAATAAAGCGCTGATTTTCAGAGTGTAACTGTTGCAGGGAATGTGTGAAACTGGGATGCCTATGGCATTCTTCAGTTCCAATGCTGTTACCATAGATAAACTCTGAATTTCGGTAGATCCCAGACCCCACCACCTCGTACCCCATCATGCGGGAGCGACTTAAGGCATCAGTGTTGACTTAAGCATCACTTTACGAACTTTGTAAAACAAAATATAAGAGATGGACACATATAAATGTGCATATAAGCAAATATAAATGTACTCAACGGCTTTTTAGTTCTGACTAAAATAATAAAATGTACAGTAGCATTTATTTACTTTCAAACTTCTCCATTTATGTCTCACTGGTGTCAAATTTTCCATTTACATGCCTATGCAGCCGTATGAATTAAAACTCTCGGTCCACAGTGCTGATATTTAGTCACTTTTGCAGTCCTGCTACACACATCTACGGAAATAAGCCTGCTGTCAAGAGGATAATGTTGTCTTGTGTATTTGGACGAGCGCCTGTCTCAGTCATCGCCATTTTACTACGTGACACATACTCATGGGGCATTAGATGGGCTTAGGAACATGAAACGGAGTGTGTGGCCGCTCTGGTAAGGTGGATTTCCAGGCATGTTCTCATATGAGACCGAATTTTGTGTGTTAGGTTCGTGCCGCCTCGGTGATGGGTGGAACATGCGCCAGCCCACCGTTTTTCACTGGGTAACCGGTACAGATTAGAGAATCAACTGAGGGCAGGAGTGCATGCGATTATTTCTGTAAGGAGACCGATGAGAACGCAGAGGGGGTGTGGATGTAATGACTTCGAAGGCGGCCGAAAAACGCTCGTTGCTTTAAAAGCAAGCAGGAACACGCGAGCTTAGAGTTACAGCTGCGCTCAGCTCAATTTACCTCTTGATTTAGCACTGTCATCCATTTAAAGACTAGCCGAGCTTACATCGCTGAGTTCCAAGTTCTAACCGCGTGCCCTCTGTGTTCTCATCGGTCGTCTCACAGAACCAATGGCGTGTAGTAGTGCCCTCTGAAGATTCAATACGTTCAACAAATAAAACGCCAACATATGCCACTGGTAGCACGGGGCTGCAAAAACACACCATTCACAGATATTCCCGTACCGGAGCTTTTCTGAACCCTAGCGCTACTCAGATAGGTTCGTTTGTATGGATAAGGATGGGACTGTGCCTGACCGCACGCTGGGCTCAGAAGCGATGAGGTTAATAGATGCCTGCCAGAAACAATATTCCAAGTAATTTGTGAGTCCCGGGCCAAGCTGCTCAACATTAGCTTCTATTTATAGAGGCAAGCGCTAAAATAAAGCAGAGCCACAACAGAGAACAGGATGTTCTGCTGCAGAAGTGGCCTGTGATTCATTCTCCCATTTCCCCACGTTATGGACGCTTAACAGGTTTTGACGAGTCAAGGAAATTTAGAGAAGTTCAGAGATCCGGCGCCGACGTACCGTCAGGCTTATCCGGGTCACGGTTCAGCACAGCGTAGCGTGGCAGGTCAATACCCTCTTCCTGCAGAATGCGATAGACTTCCCTCCTGAAGAGACACAACATTGTTTACATAGCTGCTGAGAGTCCAGGCCGCAGGTGATTTAGGTTCTGGGTGTAGGGTGGGGTCTATTCTAGTGGATTCTGGCGAAATACTGAAAAGAGAATACCGAGTGTGTTTGCATGCACTTAAGAACAGAATCAGATTTCTGTCTCTGATTATTAAAGCAGTCACGTGAAACGTATAGAGAGAGCAGGGTTTTATTCCAGTAATCGGGTTTCTCATAGCATGTGCACCCGTATACGTGATCTCCATTGGTTTCCTGTCTGCGCGTACACCCAAGCATAACCAACACGACGTTTTATTTTGGCTCTATTGCCACTGACCTGTGGGCTTTTTCCTTAACTTTAGAAACCCTGGAATGAAATGCACGACAGAATTAAAGGCAGACTGGAGACTATGAAAAGCTGTGTAAAGACAAACCTTTAATAGCTCCACAGTGGAGAAATTCGCATCCAGTACTCACAAACATTGGGGGATATTTCATTTTGGATGTTGCTTGGATGTCTTGCTGTTTGGATTGCTCACAAAATTCGATTCTCAGACTATTAAGTGCACGTAAACACACTCGGTATGTGTGTAATAGATGTTCGTTCGACGGGGTCATACCTGTCCTGTATGTAGTACTGCATGTTGAGGTCATTAATGAGCAGCGGGTTACGTAGATTGGCATAACGTACCGCTTTGTCCAACGGAAAACCTGTGAAACCATAGGGATGGATGGCTGCTTTAAAAAAATCCTACACTGGTAAATAAGGGAATAGGGCATAAGGGAATAAGCACAGTAACAACAGTGCTGGAGGGCATAGTCACACTTATTGATTGCTGTCGTGCATTAGTTTTAAACAGATCATGATTAGCCGCTCCTGTAGTCTTTACGGCTGTCAGTGGAAACATGAACAGAGAGTGCAGACTGGCCGGACTGTCACCTTTTGAATGGAAAGAAATGAGGCAGTCACACAGAGGCCACTTCTCCACTGGCTCGTTAAGTATGACATCCTCGGGGAAAATGATCACAGTGATGTACTCGAACTTGCAGAGACGCTCCAAAATTTGCGTCATGGGCTTGGACTTGGACTTCTTCATCATGCAGCAGATGCCGACCACAATCTGACGCTCTGGAGGCTGGAGAGAGTGGAACAGTCGGGGTCGATTAAAATGGGTGGAGTACCCAAACCTCAGCATTACCACTACAAACCAAAACTGGTCGTTACACATTAACATCATCCTCATAGTTAACCTGCTGGGCCTAGCCAGGTTTGGGCTATGAGGTCATCAAAAAGGTTGGCATTAGGTCATTCGCAAAGGCAGTAATTAAAGAAGCCACAAGTCGCCACTTAGAGCGGATACAAAGCGGGTCAGAGAGATATGGGAGGATTTTTGGGTTTCCCGGGAGAATTGGTGCTTTTATCAAAGGTCAGGAAATCCGAAAAGTTGTGTGACAAGAGCAAAACCAGCGGGAGGTGACCACGCCCACCACTTTCTTGATTTTGTTCAAGTGCAGTCCGTCAAGAG
>JAUZST010006807.1:0-10000 GCA_034779995.1 Parotocinclus haroldoi
TCTCTCGCTTTCCTTGTCTCTCTCTCTCTCTCTCTCTCTCTCTCTCTCTCTCTGTGTCTCTCTCTCTCTGTCTCTCTCTCTCTCCCTCTCTCTGCCCCTCTCTCGCTTTCCTTTTCTCTCTCTCTCTCTCGCTTTCCTTTTCTCTCTCTCTCTCTCTCTCTCTCTCTCTCTCTCTCTCTCACACACATCTCTTCCTCCTACGTTAAAAAATTAATGATGTTTCCATCTCACACATTCTCGATCTTTTTACCGGGCTCTTATTGTGCCACACGGGTTATACTCGGTCCCTGAATAATGAGAAGGTCCAAACTGAGACCAAACGAGTTGTGAATTGACCTGCTGGGAGTGGGCACGCAGCGGGAGTGTGGATTTTTTAACATTATTTTAGCTCAGGCATTTCTGATAACAGTAACCAATCACAGGAGGACCTTCATGCATGGGTTTTTGACTGCTTTGCAATAACAAACAGAAGACTGACCTGACAAATGCTTTAGGACCTCTGTTATCGTGATGAACTCTCACTTCTTTTCACGGCCACTCTGGACCAGAAGTGCTAATTGCTTGCCTTAGCTTTGTTTAGAAGCAGAAGCGGTGATAGTTAGCAGGGGGTTTACTTTACCTTACTTTTACCCTGTGACCTTTTCTTCAGTCTGCTTATCTGAACGTGGCGTTTCCCCTGCAGGACTTTTCTCCCTGACCTTTAATATTACCAAAATGCTGAGTGGTTTTTAAGGAAACTCGATGGTGAAGGGAACGTAATGGCTGGTGCATACTGGTCCACTGCTGCTGGAGTTTCTTCTTTAAGATGGCCCCCATGAACAGCAAGAAAAGAGCAGCTACAGAAAGGCGTGTTTTCAGTTTATGAGACAGCATTCTGGTTTTGGTTAAACTTTATGTTTTTAATACGCCGATTTACCAGGAGAATCTTCATGTAGGTATTGGATGTATTGGATATGGATATATATATATATATATATAACATTATTCTTGTTCTTTATGACTATATAATGTAGTTTTTATTTATAGTTATTATAACATATAACATATATCGGTATGTTTGTATTGAATACATTATGAATACATTTTGTTGGAGTCGTTTTACATGCATTGTTTTCATTTAAGCAATCTAAGTTGTAAATGTATTTGTTTCTGCAATGATAGTGGCACCTCCTTTTAAAAAAAACCCATTAATTTTCATCATGGAAGTAAAACCAGATTACGTAAAGTTAAACACTAAACACAACTAAGCAAACACTGAAACGCCAGCTTAATCCAATTCACAATAGCATAGGACTGGCAGCACAGGGTGCTCGTCCATAGCAGGGCACATGCAAGCACAAATTCACACACGTCCTCACACAGGGGCTCTTTAGAAACACAGACTGACCGAATGAATGTGAAATGAAGTCCTGCAGACACATGTAGAAATTGCCCAGGTGATAAAATCAGCGATAAAAGGCTTTTTCAGATTGTACTCCGCCAAGGTGCTGGGAGGGTTTAGTTCAACACCGTTACACACGGTCATAATGAAGCACCGATGAAAGATCAGTTCAAGTTCCAGTGGTTTTATTGTCATTTCAACAGTATAGAGTGAAACGAAACAACGTTTCTCCAGGACCGAGGTGCTACATGATACAGTAAACTTTACATAACGTAACATAAAGTGCTCGTGTGCAGCATGTGCACTACCGGACATCAAACAATAAATACAGAAGCCTAATAATACAAAATAACTGCAGATAACCCACTGGTAGTGTGAGCAGAGAGGTGCAGATATGTCCACTGTTCAATGTAAACGGTGTAAACCATAGGTAGGTATAGCAGCAGTTTAATGCGTGTGTGTGTCGTTTATATGTGCAGTTGTTCATACCAGACTCTGATTGTTCACGAGTCTGATATCTATTGCACAGTCTGGTAGTGAGGGCCCGGAGGCTTCGGTACCCTTTCCCAAATGGCAGAAGGGTGGAAAGTTTGTGTGAGGGGTGTGTGTGGTCATCTACAATGCTGGTTGCTTTGCGGATGCAGCATGTGGTGTAAATAAATATCTGTGATGGAGGGGAGAGAGACACGATGATCTTGTCAGCTGTCCTCACTACGCACTGCACTGCTCGTACATAGCAAACACACACACACACACACACACACACACACACCTGGGACTGGCCTGCTCGTGTTCCGTATCGTACTGCAAATTGACTAGCAAGTCAGCATCCAAACCCCGCCATACACTGTTTTTGTTTCCGTAGCAGGGACCCACTCACACACCCACTAATCCTAATGCTAGAAATCAATAGAACTGTATGATATCTTATGGGAAGCACCTGACAGAAGCTCCTCGTTCCACCTCACAATCTCACCCAGTGGCTCATTTAAAGCATGAGAAATTGATTTCTTGTGGAAAGTCTCTGCTCTGAGGCTCTGTGAATGACAGGTGGCAATTGGCTTTTGTGTCCATGCTTGTCATTTGCAAGTCATAGTTTGGTCCAGGTCTCGAGGGAAGCTTGGGCTACTTTATTCTGCCGTGGTGATGAAATGGGGAGAAAAATAATGGTGGGATTGAGTCAGAAAAAGAGTACAGCAGGCAGAGCTGCTAATGTTTACCTGTATGCTAATATGCCATTAGCTGATGTTAGTTAAAGTAACTTTGAACGTTTAGGACGGAAAGAAAAAGCTCCATAGAGCCCATTTAATTCGGGGTACTTCTATACCTTTATTGGCTTATTTTATTTTATTGCAATGTTATGTTACGATCAGGTCGCTTAGCAAACTTTTACAGCACGTGTATCGCGCATGCGCAGAATTAGTCCCTTATTAACAGGCGCTCGTTAAGATGGGAGATGGCTGTGGAAAAAAAACAAACAAACACCAAATAAATGTTAAACGCATTTAAATTAATTGCGCGTAGTTTACATTTTCTTGAGAGAAAAGCGCGTTACCCCTTTCTCAACCGTGCTGGCGTTGTTTGTGTCCTTTAAAGCCATGTTTTTTTATTCAAAAGCAGCTTAGAAAAAACGTTATATAAAAGACTTGGTTAGTATAGATTATATCCTAACGTCGGCAGGATTGAAACATAAATGTTTGCTCGCTTTAAAACCGTTTAAAAGATGTAAAGCTACAGGACCGCCTGGACTAAACGGGATTCATTGTAAAAAAAAACAAAACTACATTATAAGGTAAGCTGTTTTTTTTATTACTTATTCAATTAGGAATGATGTAAGACGATTGTTTGTTTCAAAACGATAATTTGTCATCTTCCTCCGGTAGATCTGTACATCCGGTATAATTTAATTATAAACTATGGTTGCGTGGCTTTATTTCTTGTAGTACTTCGTTTGTTGTGGTGTGTTTCGGTATTTACACTTGTTGATCCTTTATGGTTGGATGTTACACTGCTGTACTGCAGTTTTTTTGTGAAATATAATCACTATTTACTTTCATTAAAACGAACAGCTGTAAAACGTAGCAGCAGATATTAATACCCCAGTTTGAAACATGGAGCATCTAGTGTCAGTGGCTCATACGTGTCATTTACAACAAGTATGGCTTGTTTCAGGCTTTCCATATATTTATAAATTCATTTCTCAAACATTTATCACAACACATTGTTGATTTAAATACAACATCCAACTGGACACGTTTAAAAGCTCTGGTTTGGGACCCTGTGTAGATTTGTGTAAGACGTTTGCCATCTAGCGGTGGGAAACGGATATTACATGTCCACTTCCATTAAAAATACCAAAACGTTTCCGTTTTAAATATACCTCTCACAAAATCAGGGGGTAGTTCATTAGGGCCTATTACAGCATGAAACATCCCGTAATCTCTGTATACAGTAAGCAGTGTAAGATCCCTTTCTCAAAGGCGCCATGTCCAAAATATATCGT
Organism: Parotocinclus haroldoi; assembly: GCA_034779995.1. Lineage (NCBI taxonomy): Eukaryota > Metazoa > Chordata > Actinopteri > Siluriformes > Loricariidae > Parotocinclus > Parotocinclus haroldoi. The sequence goes on from JAUZST010006807.1 coordinate 3,885, forward strand.
ACATTATTTAGACTCCAGCTAGCAACTAACCGCTAGTTCTTTGTGATTGGCTTGTTCTTCTGAAGCGAATCCACAGCTCGTGTATTTGTGTATTTTTGTGCATTTGTGTATTTGTGCTCGTCACAGAGCCTTGCAGTGTAAAGTTGTTGAACGTAATGGTCTCACATGTGCCTTACTATTAATGGTGAACATGATAGATGTCACCAAAGCATCGAATTTTCTTTTTCTACTATTACTTCCACCAGAATATCCTACTTCCCCATATTAGCCCTGTTTGGAGTCCAGGCCGTATGTTGCCCTCCCATCTACGTTTACATTTACTAACTATAATATCCAGAGCGACTTACAGCTCATACAGTCTAACAGTTCAAGCAACGAAGAGCCGGCAGTTTGGCAGAGGTGGGATATGAACCCTGGACCAACACGTCCACAGTCCAGTACCTTAACCGCAATTGTACCGCAGTCCTAGCTATGTTTTTGACACCCTTGGCTAGAAGAATTGTACTGATTCACAGGAAGCCTCGACGTCCCATGCTTTAAGGGTTACAGAGACCCTTCCCTTGACTAAACTGGGGAAGTTCGGGCGTTCCCTCAGAGGTTCTGAGCAAAAATGTCTAAAGATCTGGCGACCCTCTCTTAACCTCGTGTCATCATGTCCTTTGTCTAAAAAATGAACGTTTGAGTGCGATATTAGGCGATATTCCACCACAAAACATCAAGTACACTGGTCACTAAAATTAGGGGATGCTTTGAAATAGATCCTGTAGTACAATATCACCTCGAAGCATCCCCTAATTTTAGTGACCAGCGTACCTGTTGTACGTCAAACCTTAGCGGTTGTACTGTTGTGCGTTGCTTTGTGAAATGACCCTAAAGAAATTGTGAACAAAAAAAGAAAAGAAATGGCAGACCTTGCGTGTGCTTAGATTGAAAGAGTTATTCTTTGTTTAGTGCAGTCGTCCGACCAAAACCAAACCAAATTCCTTGTGCGTGTGAACATGCTTGGTGAAATGAAGCTGATTCTGATTCTGAAGAGCATTCGGCTAACGAACGGGCATAGATCAGCGCGTGTTGCGTTTTAAGCACCGGGATTGTTTGCGAAACCTACATGAGATTATGGCATGATGACCTGTAGTGCTATAGCGTTGTAGTGTAATGGGCTGACGGTATGGTGGGTGTACTGGTCACCACATGGACACTGGGATGCCAGTGAGGTTGGTGATGGGTATGTAAGGTACCCAGATTAGATGCTGGTTTGATTAGCGAGAGGGTCACAACGTGGATAAATGAGCTGCCTGTGTAGAACGCTGGGATACCACGCGAGACGTTGGCACAGTGGCACAGTGGCACAGTGGCACAGTGGCACGGTGTGGGAAGAGTTGATCGTAGTGTGGGTGGGTAGTCCGAAATAGACAGTGTTAGCACATTATTCAGTTTACCTTGAGCTCTGTGGAGTGTTAATATAGCTGTGCTTATAGTGCTAATGCTGCTATATTGTGATGTGTAAATAGCAGAGCTGTATTAAGCACTATTAAACACTCCGGGGTGCCTCTGGTGCTTTCCAGAACCAGCAGCTAAAATGAGCTCAGTGTGACAGAAGGGTCTGTTCAGATCACGGTAATTTGAATTAATAACAGCGAGTCTGCTTTCTCTCTACCTTTTCATGCTCAGGTCTGTCACTGGTGGCCATTCTGCAGCTCTGACAGGACCAGGCCTAACCAAATTGTGAAGAAATTCCTAGCTGTAGAACAAATGACATTCGTAGAAAATAATCCATCTGCAGTCGAAGTCGAATTGATTTCTGTGGCGCTTTTTACGTGGTACGTGGAAGGAAAAAAGTCCCCGAATAAAGTAGGGAAAAAAAAACCTTGGGAGGACCAAGACTCAAAAAGGAACCTGTCCTCCTTAAGTGGCCTAGATGAAGTTGTTATAATAGTAAAATTAAGTAAATTGTATAATTCATAATAAATGAATGTTACAATCGAAGTTGGTAATAAATGATATGACAAAATAGATTTAAGGTTTAAGTCCTCAGCGGTAAGTTCTTTGAGGCGCATGGTCTCCTGAGAACTAAATGATGGAGGGAGTTCCTGCACTCCCGTGAACCTGGTTATTGTTGATGAAGACCAGTGGAGGGATGCTCTGACGTAGAGAAGTGTGTGGAATTGGAACTGGAACTGGTACTGGAACATGAGCTCTGAGAGAATGAAAAACGTGCTGTGAAATTTAACAGTAGAATCATGAAGTGGCAAAAAAAATTACCATGAAAACCCGCAGCAGAACTCTGAACTTTATGGTCAAACCGCGAAAGTTGGCATTAAAACGGATTCATTTCCAGTTTCACTATGAAATATCGCATAGCGATATTGATCCCCCCCCCCCTCTTTAATCCCGTTCATGTTTTTGCTCCATTCGTCCTCCGCTAATTCATCAAATAAATCAAAGCTTTAAAGGCCTGAAACGTGCAAACCCTGCCACATTAATACAGAATTCAGCTCGATCTGTCACTAGCTGAGCCAGTCATGCTTTAAGAAAAGGAAGATCTGCTGTATAGAAAAGATTAGGCGCTGCTGGTGAGCTTTTTAAGCAAGCAAACTGTAACGACTAAAGTAAATGGAGCTAAGATCGTAATTTGGATGTGAATGAGGTAAGCCCACACCAAGACGGAGCAGAAGCTAAAGCGTGATCTTCTGAATCCCGGTTACGTTACGGAACACGGCGTGAAGAAAACACGTAATCAGACTCGCTTTATTTTCCAGACTGCATTCGTCTCAATGACAGACGCTCGGCCTCAATAATAAACGTACATGGAGACTCCTAATGAAAACAGATGTGCTCCTGCTGACACAAAAACAACTGGAACAACTGCATACACCACCTCAATACACCACCCCATTCCCTTATACAGCTGTTTGTGCAATAAAGATCCAGGATCGAACCAAAATCGGAGGGTTTAATTTACCAAATTACGATGAAATAGGATTGATTTGGATAGAAAGATTATCATTTATGATATTTATAAGAAACTTTTATTATTATTATTATCATCGTTATTATAGTTATACATAATAATAGATTTTTTAATGGATATTATTATTTGTAACTAGAATACTACTGCTAATACTAATAATATATAATAATAGCAATACTCCAAGTAAATTATAAAGTATAATTATTACTGTTATTTATGACTCTAATAACAAATGCTTCATATTAAATAATGAATAGATAAATAAAAAATATTTTAATTATCATTTTTATACTACTTCTACTAATAATAATAATTGTTGTTAATGTAATGCCATAATTTTTTTAATTATTATGACTGCTACTACAACTCTTATTATTACTAATTCTACTATTTATTCTTCTTATTATTATTATTACTAATTCTACAACTTATTATTATTATTACTAATTCTACAATTTATTATTATTATTATTATTATTACTAATTCTACAATTTATTATTATTATTATTATTATTATTATTATTACTAATTCTACAATTTATTATTATTATTATTATTACTAATTCTACAATTTATTATTAGTATTATTATTATTATTATTATTATTACTATTATTATTATTACTACTAATACTATTTCTGTTATTATTACTAATTCTACAATTTATTAGTATTATTATTATTTATATTATTATTATTATTATTACTACTCCTATTACTATTTCTGTTATTATTATTAATAATATATAATATAATATAATATAATATATTATTAAAGTGACTGGGATTCCAGTCTAGCCATTTGCCCTGCCCAGATAGATACTTTATTTAAAAGTGAGGAATCAAGAGTAAGAACTAAACGTTGTGATCCTGCATTTGGTTTCCGGAGGTGTCAGGCTCTTCCTTATTCATCATCCCTGAGGCCTCCCCAAAATCAGAGACCCATTTCTCATCAGCAGTCTGTTGCTCAGTGTAACGAAGAACTCCGTCTTGGCTTAAGTAGATTTGTTTTTCCTTCCCGCTGTGTTTTTTTTTTTTTCCGTGTTCCTGTGAGTTTCTTACTTAGACTGTTGGAAGAATATAAAAATGAAGGCTGCCTGAAACGGGCTCAAGCCACGAGAAATCGCTGAGCAGGTGGAGGCAGGTGTTTATTTCTCCAGGCTCTGGCTGCCATTCTGAGCGGAGCAGCATATGTTCGGAGAGGATGAAGAGTGTGGGTGGGTGGAGATGAACGTGGAGGTACGAGAGGAGGCGGATTAGGTGCAGAAAGATGAAGCGAGGTTTGAAAACAAGGCACTTTTTATAGCATCAGTAGTTAAGAAAACTGAAACCAATCAGCTGTGTACGGTCGTATACAAAAAAAAAATATGGGAAGGTGCCAAAACTTTGTGCATGCCTCATTTTCTTATTTTTTTTTTTTCCTGCATGGTTTTGAAAGGTATTCGTTAAAATCGTTTCCCGCAAACGTTCCTTCTTAAAAGCAACCAAACTAATGACTCTGTGCCAAAACCTTTGTTCTCATCTTTAGCTTCGTATTTAACTGCTGTGATGTAAAGCTCGGGTGCTTGGGAACTGGGAACTGGGAACTGGAACTAGGAACTGGGAACCTGTAGCAGTGGAGCTGCCACTTGGTCTTGAAACTAGATCGTTTGGCAGCCAAACTGGCGTCTAAGGCTGTAGAAGCGGTATATTGGCATCACTGGTACTAGAACTGGAACCTTTAGTACCTTTATCGAACCGGGACCTTTGGAAATGAAAGGGCCGACGTTTTTCCTTTTACACCCGAAACATTTGATCCTGGAAAACCTGCGCGTTTCGTCCTGAAATGGGTACTTAACGGTACCGTACGAATAAGCACACGCACTGGTGGTGAACTCAGACTTTTGGACCTCGTTATGTAAAGGGTGCAGTGTGGAGGTACATGAGTGGGAGATCAAAGGGAGAAAGAGGAAGGAGGATCAAAGGTACAGCGACAGGAGAGAGAGAGAGAGAGAGAGCGTGAGAGAGAGAGAGAGAGCGTGAGAGAGAGAGAGCGTGAGAGCGTGAGGGGGAGAGAGGGAGAGGGAGGGAGGTAAAGGGGTTACAGGTGCATCTCATCCTTTTATCTATGACCTCAAAGAGCAGGAGATCGGAAAAAGGTCCCAGAGTAAAGGGGGGAGGAGGGGGGGGGGTCTGTGCATTTCAAATGCCCTTGTAGTTTGGTTTCATACAATCCCATTTATTAGGAAACACAAAAACCTCACCAAAGCAGAACTGCCATTGTATTCCAGATTAACACCATCCGGCTCCTCTCTCTGTTCTTCTTCCTAATAATCTCGCCATTCTCCCCTCTCTCGCGCCGCCTCTCTCACTCTCGCTCTGTAATGGAGAGAGCGCTGTGCTGTTCCACATTACAGCTGGTCCCGTATCTCCTCATTTTCATTCGCTCGCCCTCCCTCTCCCTCTTTCTCTCTCTCCTCTGCCGGTTCTTGTGTCCGTTCCCTTGGAAAAAAAGAGCTTGCCTTCAGCTCCGGAGCCAGAGCTCTCCTGCAGGGTCGCTCACTGCTCCAGGAACGGTTGCTCGTTGCAGATCTTTCCGTCTTTCGACCGAGAGAGGGTCATGCACCCTGAGCCGAGTGGGATTATCAGGATTTGGCCGGAGCGATGTGGGGCCCTTTTCCGGATGCTGGGAACGGCCAGTTGGACGCCCCGCGCCCGCTCAACTGGACCATCCGGAAGCTGTGTCACGCTGCCTTCCTGCCTTCTGTACGTCTGCTGAAGGTACGACAGGAAATGCTTTTAATTGGGTACTGGTTATAATTAGGGATTTTAAAAAAGAAAAACTAGTTTCATTCATTCAAGGTGCTTCCAGGGAACAAGGGATCTACCAAATTGTTCCGTGGTCGTTATCCGCTCTCTGGGGAACAGGACGGTAAAAGTGTTTTCTGGGTTCGGTATTTAAGGAAGCTGCCGAAGATCTTTAATGGTTTTGCTGGTCTCGCTGAATTTGCCGGTTATGATGTTGAGGTCCTCAGCCGGTTCTGCATTGTGTGCATCGGGGTTCATCTTTACCAAGCTGCTCATTGTAGACTTTGTTTGGACTTTTAATTGGCCAGACCTCTCCTAATGATGATTACAGGCTCATGCCTGCACTTGAAAGAACAAA
>JAUZST010006808.1:0-14603 GCA_034779995.1 Parotocinclus haroldoi
TGTCGAACCTCGGACAGTATAAGCAAGGTAATGGGTTTAAAGTCTAATCTATGTCTTATCTGTTCGATTTTGTGCAACGTTGTTTGAATAAAGCTCACTCAGTGACTTTGGATTGTACTTATTGTGAAGGAAAGTCCAAGTAGATGTCTGTGTGGTTGACCTTTTAAAATGTATTTCTGTAGCAATGAATATGTTCGCGGCCACGTTTATTCATTTCCTTTACTTTAAGTTTTGAATGGACGAAGCGTTACGTTAAATGTACGAAATGGTAATGAGTCCATTAATGCGATGTACTAATAAGACTCGATCTTTACCGTTACGATTTGGGAAGTATAGCCCCGAAAACGAGGTATTTATTTCTCTTATGTAAATGGGATATTCCGGGTGTGTCTGTGACCAATTTTCAATAAGACACAGCCGCCATTTTAAACCGGTCCGGTATACTTAATTCGTACGCTTCTCCATGTGTGTTTTTTTTTTTTTGTACAAAGTCACCTAACGAGCTATAGCAGTTGGCTTGGTTTTACATGTTCGGTTATAATGTTTCTTGTACATCATTTATTTCTCTCTTGTATGAAAAAATAACAAAGCGAAAGTAACTAGAGGAATGCTGCTGCGTCACTTTAGCATGAACGACTAGGCCTGGCTAATTTTCTGTTCTGATTAATTAATCTAGTAATTCAGCGTTGACAATTTTATAACATACGCTCACAATCGACAATCAGCTCGACCCAGTGTGGCCTTTCTCCATAGACCTCTCAACAAAGAGTTTTTGTCCACAGAACTGCCACTCACTACAGTTGAGTAAGGCACGAATTTTGGTTTTCACATTTTTTGCAGAACCTTTTGTCAGATGTTTATATGGTATAATGCAGTACAATTAAGCTTTCCATAAGTTTTGAAACTTTTAATTGATGATTTAAGCAAAGGCTCAGTATTTCGTGTTGTTCTTTAGGATTGACCATGTTGGGCTTGCGCTCTGAGGAGTTTCCTGGCAAGTTGTTCCCCCCCAGTTTTTATCTCACTTGCCTTGTGACGTGGTGGGAAAAGCATTGTTAATTCCAAATTGCTCCTGGATTGTTGGGCAAAGTTGCTCAATTTCAGGTCAGATTGAGCAAACCAAGTCTCCTGGATGAGAAGCAAGCCCACACGTTTCACTGTTGGTCTGAGACAGGACTCGTGGTAGCGATCGCCATTTCTTCTTCTGGATGCTGCCCTTCTGTGAAACCAAGCCATCCTACAAATTATATCTCTTTGTGTGTTCTGGTGCACTCACACCTGCCCACTGATATTCCGGATCAAGCTCTGCACGGGTGCTGACCCCATCTGATCCTTGCTTGATTTGATTTATTTTATTTATTTAGTTTTGCTCCTTGGAGACAACCATAGCTAACAGAAGAAATTTTAAAAGCACTGCTACCCTTTTAAAGCAATCTTTCTGTTCTTGTAATAATCAGGACCGTGATATCAGCTGTCTTGACCTTTACGTTAACTTTCATTACTTACATCATCTTGACATTAACTTTCTCTCCTGAGTTTTGGAGTTCATCACATCATTTACAAGGGCTGAAATGCAGTCGTTTTTGTGATGACGCTGTTTTCAAGGTAGTTGAAAGGTGAAGATGGTGCTTTTATGCATTACACTGCTATGCCATGTTTGGCTGATTAGGTAATGGGTAAACGTAAAGGAGCAGCTGTACAGTTTTCACTAATAAACTGCTTAGTGTACATCTGTTTTCCAATTGTTTTTACTTGCATTGCCAAACTGTACAAGGAAATGCACTTGTGTCTTTGTGTCACTAATTATGTCATATATGGAGTCGTTCACATCAGCAAATGCCTAAATATACTGGTGAAAGTTTTGAATAATGCTTTTCTGCTTTTAATTTTAGATGTCTGATGAGGGAAAGCTCTTCATTGGTGGACTCAGCTATGAGACCACAGAGCAGTCTCTAGAAGATGCTTTTAGCAAGTATGGGGCCATCACCAAAGGTAAATAATACTACACAATGATGCCAGTAATAGAATATTAAAATGGCATCCATTATAGAACATGGTTTCCACTTGCTTTTAGTTGATGTTATCAGAGATCGTGAAACCGACCGCTCCAGGGGGTTTGGCTTTGTCACGTTTGACAATCCGGATGATGCCAAAGATGCTATGACTGCCATGAATGGAAAGGTAAGCGTAACGATCTTACAGTCAGCTACAGAGTCTTATCCCTTTAGATAGAGGCGGTTAACATGTTTATAGAAATCCTATGTTTATAAAGTAGAAAAAAATCACATCTTTTTTGTGTCAGTTGAAACTGTTTCGTTACCAATTCTGACACACCATGTAGCGATTAAAGGAAATTCTTATTTCATATTTTCCCTTGGCAGACTGTTGATGGTAGAACGATCCGTGTTGATGAAGCTGGAAAATCTGGAGGAAGGTCTGGTGGTGGTGGCGGCAGAGGATATTTCAGGGGAGGTAGAGGAAGAGGTGGGTTTTCTAGAAGGCAATGTTATTATGCTGTAAATAAATAGTACTTGTACTGCTCTGTTGGGAGTAGTGTATTTAATTCCCATGTCTAACCTCAGGAGGTGGTGGATACGGAGGAGATAGAAGCTATGGTGGAGACAGACGATATGGCGGTGGAAGGGGAGGCTATGGTGGAGGTTATGGAGGTGGAGACCGTGGTTATGGAGGTCGGGACCGGAGCTATGGCAATGATGATGGTGGTTACTCCAGGAGGAGCGGAGGATATTCAGGTGGTGGAGGATACAAAGACAGGTTGGTCCTCTATGTGGATGTATTGTATACCTTTAATCTAATGTGGATTACTGTAGGCATTCTGGTTTTCTCCCCCAATGACACTAGTGGTGTTATAACCGTGCTCTTGTGAAAAATAGCCATTGATGTGATGTTTAAACTGATGATTATTTATGTAACATCTTCTTATATAAAGCTCTTTAAGTTCACAGTCTTGATGTAGTTTGTAACTTGTGCATTTGTATCCTTGTTGCAGGAGCCAGGGTGGTTATGGCTCCTACAGAGACAGCTATGACGGCTATGGTACGTACAGATGTTTTCATTTAAAGTTCTTTTTTTTATTATATATTATTCTTATTTTAATAATTCACCGAAAATTTCTGGCTGAAAAGGGACGTTGCTTTGCCCTGCAATTGAAATGTGGGAAGGTGAGATGAATCAATATGGCACCAAATGGGATTGCTGGCAGTGATGAGCTGTGCTGATTGTCTGGACTGGTACATGGAACAGAAATTGAAATCAATGTTCTAATCGAACACTTTAATGGTGATTGAAATTGGAGCATTATTAAAGACACACCCCAGTCCCAGTTTCCACAAATAGACAAGGAATCCGTAGTTACTGTTCATGTGACGGATCAATCATTTTACCTGTCGTTCAGAAACCGTAAATGTAAGCCCAGATTTGAATTTTTGGCTCAGCATGTTAAAACTCAGTTTCAGGCCCAGATTTATTTCGGTGCATCTCTAATACAATCAATCTTTTGGACTAACCTTATCAACATGTCCAATCACTTTAGAAGCCAGAAACCATGCTGTAAATGGACTAACGTCTTGAACAGTCCTTTTAGTATTTCATTCTGGAAAAGTGTGTTTTTAAAGATAATTTCAAAATGGAATTGGTGTGCATAAAACCCAGTGGATTATCCAAAATCTGCATACAGAATGAGAATGAGCCATTGTTTGGGAAAGATGTCAATGCTCCAATGCCTTTACTCTTGCCTACTTCTTGTCCTCAGCTGAAAACGACTAAATAAGTCCTGAATCCAAGATCATCCCTTCGTGGCTGTATAGGTGTGCTCGTCGAAGACTTTTTTTTTTTTTTTTTTTTGGTTTTCTTTTGGCTTATTGTGTTAATTTTATTCGATAAGACTCATCCAAGATCTAGCAGTTTTAAAAGTAATTTCTGCGCTTTGAGACTGTCTTATTATTTTGGCTATTTGGTTCCTGTAAGCATCCATGCCCATTTTAAATACCTGTATCTCCACTTAGTGTAACTTTGTTTTTCTGTGGAAATCTGTTTTGAAACGTGTGTGAAATCTCTGACCACTTCAGCACAACTGAATAACGTTTGCCTATTTGAAGCGACGTGCTGTTGAAATGGACGGCTTGGGGGGAAAAGTTTCTCAATTAAACTGACTTGCCCGCCATTGTCTGCTTCTAAAATTTAAACTTCAGATTCTCAACAGTATCAGCTAAGCTGTGATGTGCTCTTAGTGGCTTGAGGTGCTTATGTTACTCATTCCTTTAGTGAAGCAAGGGAGGCTTCTAGCAAGTCTCCTTGCTATTGCTAAAGAATTGTAAGCCTTCAGTATCCAAAGAGTGAACTAACTGGTTATGCCTCCAATTGGATCTCATGGTAACCCAGGGTACTTTGCTCTTTGTGACATTTGGAAAATTGACGTAATTCTAACCTTTAATGTCAGACATTTGTTACTTTTGGGAAAGAATTGTGCTCTGTTCTGTGTATCAACATTTCTTTGTTACATGAAGCATATTAAACAAGTTTCTAAACATGATGTGACTGCTTACCTTTGAACACTAAGACAAAACTGAATGTTCTGGTGAAATACTAAAACGGGTGGACAAATCCTACATTTGTTTTGCTAGCCCGCTAGAAAGTGAAAACTGACTGAGACACTAATTCCATCTTGACGTATAGTAAGGTTGTATCACCGTGGTAACTGTGCTGTTACGATTGTGCAAGGTTTCTGTGTTACCACATTTGCTACCATTCAATCGAAACAAAAAGACAAATTCTGATTCTGTTAAAATCATTTATCAGATAAGAACGATTAAAAAACTGTACAGCAAGTCCTCTAGATGCAAACCAGTTTTTGCCTCTGTTTTCGGCAATTTGTATGTTCAACATTCACTGCTCACACTATTTCTGGGATTTTTTCATAATGTATTGAATATCCCCTGACTTCTGTGAGCAGTAGATCTGGCCTAAGCATCTAGCCTCTGATACCTGGTCCTCCTTACTTTAATTTATGCCCACTGTTAAGGCTTGCTACTTTTTACAGCTCTTGTGCTTAATATTAGGCGTTCTGAGTTTGTAATGGCACAAAAACCTCTGCCAAGCTACCACATATGGGTCCCTGAGCAAGGCCCTTAACCCACAAATGCTTAAGTTGTAAGACCGTATTGAGTCCCTCTGGATAAGAGGGTCTGCTAACTGACGACATAAATGTAATTAATTAGTCATGTGCTGTACACAACTGGTATCATGACAGTGGTCGTACCGGACTAAATTACCCAGCTTCCATTGCTCCCATGTTATCTCTGCATGGTCCTTAACCTTTATCGCTGCTTCTGTCCCTGTTCAGTTTCTCTTCCTCTTATCATGGCTTTTGCTGTTTTGAACTCTGCATGCCAGTATGTTAATTTTGTTATTGGAAATTTTTTTGATTTTTTTTTTTTTTTTTTTTTTTAAATAATAAAGCAGAGTAAACGACGTTCTGCTCACTGCTGTTAAGTGCCAGAGATGCATATTTTGAAGTTCCACCATAGTTCTTAATTTTGAACTTTATTTGAAATGTTTGAATCTAGGGGACTTGTCATATGCACCAAGCGAGTTTTGTCCACCCTGTCGTTGAATAGAAATGAATGGGTTTTATTTACACTTTAATTCATTTAAAAGCAATATACTCTTGCCTTCAGCAAAGCGTCTTTGTAAAAACAGGTTATTGCTTAATTCAAAAAGTTCTCTGCTAGCGATTTTGGAAAATCCACAACGTCCTTCGGAGAATGAAGCGTTGTGCCTACTTCCTCAAGTCCTCTGAGATGAAAGCTGCTCTCTTGACTATGGCATTGTGAACATAGTCCTGTAATACAAAGGTAACTGCTGATCTGTACGCATCCTTCCATCAGTTTTCATGTTCACCTTTCCTACAACATGTCCAAACCTGGTGTTTTGTCCTCTTAACGTCAAGCTTCTAAAAGCTTTCCGATTAGCCTAGAGTGCATCATTCAAGGATTGTTCTTCATTCTAAAATGAAACTTCCTAGTTGGATTGTTCAATAGTAAAGTCCTGTATCCTTAAACACACTTGGAGTTGCTGTTCTATGATGTTCAAAGCCACTGATGCTTACAAAAAACACATTTTTATAGTTAATTGTAATCTAGTTTCATGATGTCTGTTTATCTAATGTACAGTTGCTAATGCATGGTAGTAATTTACTGGCACAATTAAATGTCCTGTCTTTGACCTGTTCCTCATTTTGTTTTAGGTTGATTTGGCATGGATGGTGACTCAAGCAGATGGTGCCAGGCGGCTTGGCCTCTGTTGGCGAGGTGGCGGTCGTACATCTGACAGGGTTAGCGAAAGGTGAACTGCAATATTAACAGATTTTAGAAAAGCAATATAAATGTGAAATGGGGCAAGCATTGTTCTTCAGTCTTCAAGTACACTGGCATACTTGTCGCAAAGCTTTTGAGATGTTTTGGGTCTTTATCTTGCTGCAGTATAAATCCCTCTCCACAAAAATCCAAGCAAGCCTTTTCACTAGTTCTCGGGCCAATATTTGTGTATGCAATGTTTATGCAATTTATTGCTCTTAGCTTACGGCACTTGTTATTGGAATGTAGCGCTTCTAAACAGGCAAGATGCTGACTTAATAGCAAAGAGCCTTAAGGAGATTTGTAACAATACTAAGGCAGCTATTCTTCTAAAATGTCTCACCATAACATAAAGAATAGATTCAACCAATATTAAAACTCCATTAAGCACAGCAGAAAGTATACTTCTGTAGAGGAGTTAAATCTGATTGCGTTTACATGCACTTAATGTTCTGTTATAATTCTGCAGTAATTCTATTAAAGTGGTCGTGTAAACCAAATTGGATTTTTCAGAGCATGTATCTCTATACCTAAAGATAATCTCTTAGGTGTATTTCCAAAGACCTGGATGCTCGTTTCTCTAGCAGAATCTGGCAACCCTTGAAATAGATGCAGCACAAGCAATACGGCTACCGATTTGGGGGGAACATTGAAATGCTGTATAATTCAAGGATTCAGTTTTTTTTTTTTTAATTACAGAGGAACTTGACATCAAGTGCTCCTTTATTCAATCAGTTCACAGTTTGAGCTGTTCGTTTTAAATGTTTTTGCCCCAGGTTAGTACAATGGTTTAGACTAAAAATATCGGTAACGCCTCGGGTATCTGAAATGAATTATAGGCCGACTTTAAACAAATCAGAGTTCAAATGGCCTTCTGGGACCAAGTACGCTCAAATTCTGGGGTTCCCTTGTGTTGGTCATATTCTGCTGTAAGATTATTGGCTGGTTGTATTGTTTTATGCACCAGTGTTTTTCCCCAGTGTGTTTCTCTTTTCGTTTTTGTATGTTTGTATTTAAGATGAATGAGTATTAAAATATTAAATGAATAGGGAAATGTAAATATATGTAAATTTCTAATTGTTTCAGGGTCAGCAAAGAGATGAAGCCTTTGCTGTGCTGATCGGCAAACAATGAAGCATGCAGTTGGAAGTCATGGTGACTATTTCAGCCATTGTTAGTTTGGAACGTATCAGACTGTTTAATCTGATTTATATGTTCTAAATACAAAAAAGGGGGTTAGACTGTACTCTTGTTAAATCCTGTCTGGATCTAAAATGCAGTTTCTGAATTTTAGTATGACCGCTTAAATAAATAGTCAATTCATCTCTGAAGTGTGGAGTATGAAACATCCTTCTAACTGCTGATGCCATTGGTGCGTTTTGTCTCCCTCCTGGTTGGGGCATACAATGCTAGCATTTGGTTGTGTTTGAGAGAGGGGAGTTTCTGGAACCAAAGGTGTTTCTTACATCAAGTGGGGCTGACGAATTTCTTAAATGCACAGCGGATTTCTTTACACTGTTAAGACACCAAAAGTACATGTAAAGGCAGTGCCAGGTTTACAAAATGTTTTTGTTGCCGTTTTTGACCGTTGAACTAGTTTGACATACGGGCCGCTAGGATTGACACTTAAATTTGAAATCTTTTTTTTTTTTTTTTTTTTAATTGAAAATTTCATACCTCTCTACTATTAAACATTTGGTCATACTCAGTACATCATAGCTGCCTTAAACACATCATCACTTCCACCGGAATCATGATGTCGCGTGATGGTTGCTTATTTATTACTCAGACACAGCAGAATGGACACTACAATGATGTAATCCATACCATATGACTGGCATGATTGCAGACTGCACATTTTATCCATAGCTCTGTGTGCGTGTTTTCGTGTTCAAACTGACTTCTACACACATTAACCAATTATACCAAAATGATTGTCTTTATCTAGTAAATTGATTCATCATTCAGCTGTAATTCCATACATGGCCACAAGGTGTCCGTTGATTTTAAAAGCGCCAATAAAAATGTAACCTCACTCCAGGGCCTAGGACTCAAATTACTGTTGCTTCCCTGTGTCTGTTATTTTATTACAGCTATAGCACTACATAATACTGCTCTCCATTGGATTTAGTTTGTTACAGAGCAGTGCTGACTGGTGGGTTTTAAAATGGGGGGGATTGCTCATGATCGCTTCATTTTACTGGCCAGCCAAAGCAAGGTGTTTCTATGTTCTTCCAGTGAAGCTTATTATAGTTGCCTTGCCTAATACAAGGCCATTTTACATAACACTTCTACAAACGTTTTTCTGCAGAGTGTCCAAACCATGTATTGTATAAAAAAGGCAAAGTATAGAATGACTGAGGCAAAGCATGAAATCTCTGTATTTTTTTTAATTTGCTATATATTTTGCCTAGGCGTTTTACAGAACATGTAGGAAAAATATTAAGTATTAGGCAGTTCTTGTTTTTACATCCCATTTTCATCATTCTATAGATTTCCTAGGCATTCTGTACAATGCCCATTTTCACACATTACCAGTAACCTATTTAAGTAAAGTTGCAAGATGAGGATTCAATAAATGAAGTGGGCCGTTGTTAATTTTGTTTAATAATGAGGGGTGTCCCCTGCGCTATTTTAAAAGTCAGCTTTGACCCAATGCATTATGCTATACTGTATTAAATGGGTGCTGCTCCACTAGGACCAATAGGAATAAAGCTCGTTTCCCTTTAGACCGCCCACAAGACGTGTACGTGTGATTGTGATAGTCTCCACTGTTACTCTGTCTGGTTTTAAACGGGGTTTGGGCTTACAAACTGATGTGTTGCAAGTTGGTTGGGCTTGATCAGGAGTCCGTGTTCACCTGCCACCGTAACATGTTGGGCTTTTGGTTCCGTCTGGGTCACATTAGCTAGGTTATTAGTATAATCTATTCTGTTATTATCAGAGGTTTTATTTACATCAAGTCTTGAATCTGTGTGTTTGGTAATTAGGCAGAATGTCTAAAACCTAAAAAAAGGAAAAAATGACGAGACTTTTTTTGCACGTCAAAGTGTAAGTAACTCAAAGGAACACATTACACATCGATCCTGGAACTCCTTCCTCTCATCTCAGACTCGCTTCACTACCCTCCTCCTAAACAAACTCAAAACTCCCCTTTTCAAACTGGCCTACAACACCTAACCCCCATACAAACTGACATCTCACACACCTGTCACTTCATAATAATAATAGTAGTATTGTTTATTTATTTTGATTATGATTAATTTAACTTTATGATAGTTATGCATTGCAGATTGTATATAAATATATGTTAATATTATGTAATTGTCTTATTCTTGTAAAGCCTAAGTTCTATTGAAGCACGGACAATTAAAATGTATTATTGCTATTGTTGTTGTTGTTACCATAATAATTATTATAGCATGTTACAGCCGGTTATCTCTGGATGTGTATTATAGTTTAAGTAGATCTGCAGGCTGTATTGCTCATTTACTTGTAAACAATCTGGTAAATTTGTAGAATTGAAATCCTTTGCCTTCCTGGTTTACGATCATATTTTCACTTTCCAAATGCTTCTCATTGTGGAGGTTTGCGATTTATTGTCTATCACATCCTAACTGAACCTGTTTACACCTGTTCTCTTCGGGCGTCTTGTATCTGCATTTGGTTCTTGATTTTATTCACCACTGTAGGATTTTAACCACATGAATTATGACCCTGTTTTCAGTCAAATTTCAGTCAAATGCATTTCACGTAGTATGTAAATCAGTTAATAACACTGGACCACCCACTCCCCGTGTTGTTTCTGCGTTCAGCGTCTGGATTTTACATGATCTTTTTAAATTCCCCTCAACCGAGGAGGAAAGCGTTGACTTCAGGAGTTAATGTTTAGAAGCTGTAAAGTATGATTGATACAGAAGTGTGACTGCAGCCGTGCGCAAATTAGTCTGGCATGATGGAACAGAACTGGTGGGAGCTAATCGCAAGTGTATTGCGTTCGCCAGATCTGCATGTCCATTATGGGTGGCGTGTGTTGCATTTAGACTAGACTAGTATATATAATATATGGCTACATCAGTTTTAAATCGGATAAAAGTTTAAATCAGTTTTCAGTAAATCAGTCAAGGTTTTAACCATTTACGCAGGTTTGTGCAATTAGCCGATGCCCAGTAGGGGGCAGTATTGATTATGGCACTTAGTGTATTGCGCCCATGAAGACGGATCAAAAGAAACGTGGTCTGTACAGCAGTGCGACTTTAAAAGTTACTGGATCTGAATTTGCAACTTTTTCAGAGCTACTCACTCACAGTTTGGCTTGCTCTCTCTGTTGATAGTTTGTGCCATCTACCGTGTGTCCAAAACTTCCATTTCAGAATTTCAAAGCCTGTTATTGGCCCCACCCTGCTGAAAAAAGCGAGCATTGACCAGCATCAGATCCATGCTGGTTTAAAATGGTGTAGTGCTGGTTTTGCTGGTTGACCAGTATAACCTTGCTGGTTACTCAATATGATCTTGCTGAGTTTGTTGCAGCATATGCTAGTTACCAGCATCCCCATCAAAGATCAGCATGTGCTTGTCATGACCATCCAAGTACCAGCAAAGACCAGCATATGCTGGTCACCAGCATCCCCAGAAAAAAAAACATGTTCAAAACACAACAAACACTGATCACCACCAGGTCCAGCATTATACTGGTTTGTTTAGTTTTTTTTCAGTAGGGCACTTGGTTGTATAAAATGAAGGCATTGACAAGAGGACCAAAACCAGGACAGAAAGCATCTCTGCTTTTGCTAATTACTCAGGTTTGTCAGTTAAATCGTATAACATACTCATTCAATGTTACAACATTCTGTATAACATACTCAAGGTGGGAATCTCTGGGAACCACACCTTTCAAGTATGCGCCTCAGGGCAGTGGTGTAATCTACACAATATGCAGGTATATATCCTATCATGTACAATTCTGAGCAAAAAAAAGAATGTCAAACTGCAAAATCAGCGTTGTTCAGCTCAATGATTATAGCTTTAGGCAGTAGATAAGTAGCTGAAAAATATTTTCCATGTAAAGGTTTTATTGTTTTTTATTTGCATATGAGATTGTATCTACTCCTTTATTTAGCACTTGTCCTTATGCAGGAAGACTTGCAACTTGCGACTTTCAGTTGCTGAAGGGCCCAACGGTGGTAGCTTCCACAGCTCAATATCCTAACCATTAAGCCACCACAGTTCATAAGTCTTCTTAATACTTGCTAACGATTAATAATAATTTGTAAAGAATCAAGTGTTTGTAGTACATATATTATTAAATATGTACACAACAATTCAAACAATTGCGAGCTTTGCTCAATGACCCAACTGTAGTATCTTGGCAGAGGTTTGATTTGAGCTCTGGACCCTCCGGTGAATAGTCCAGCTAGACCACCACAGTTTCCAGCCAAACCCATTTTTGTCACAATTGCATGTTAACCCTCTAGACAACCACTAGGAATTCAGTATATTCTCTTACACATGTATAGTGATTCGTACTGGCAGTTAATACAATGGTGTATATGCTTCTACTTTGTACTTCTGACTCGACTACAATGCTGAATCAGGGTGATAAAGAGGCACACATTCACCATTTTTACTTTTTATAGTATGGCCATGTGTTCCAGTATCTTTTCCATCCGTAATAAGAGTAGTCTTTGTACCTTTCAATTGTCTTTTATTATCAAATGTGGCAGGCTAGATATTTTAAGCATCACAAGCCTTTGTTTCATTTCAGCGAACACTTATCCTTCTATGCTTTTGCAAAAATGTCTACAGAATATGTCTAGACTGAATTGTAATACATCACAGTTTATGGTTACACATACATTTGAGGTCAGTAAGTTTATCACATTGTACTTATACAATCACAGACTCTTTCTGTGCACCACCACTTTGGACTATCACTGAGCAGATATTTGGGATTCTCACTATATGTATGCATGTATCAAATTCAGGAGCGTTGTTGAATTTTTCAGGTGTTTTCACATATACAGGTTTGTGTCATTTAGATAATGTCTGGTCGCCTACACAGGTGCTCCCCATTTACAATGAGTAAACCGAGGATTAAACCCTGGTGTTTAATAACTATCAACATTTTGCGCAGTTCAGTCAGCTGGCTGCTGGATGCCCAGAATCTGCATAGCTTTTACCCAGAGAAAAAAAACGACTTAACAAACTCCTAATGCGGTTTCTGCTGAATGTCTATTTATGTGTATTATGGGATTTCCATCATAAAGTAAAAAAATAGTGAACTGAACAATTGTAAATAGGGGAGCACCCGTTTGTCTACGGTCCAGTGCGGTTGTTTTCCGTATTAATGAAGTTAATCTACTAAAGTATTTCACATTTCACATACGTTAAAAAACAAATTTGTCCAAACGTTTGCATTACGTCTGGTTTCATACATGTTAGTTATTCAATAGGAATCCAAATGTTTAAATGTTTAAATCTTAGTCTGGCAGCTTGCTCAATACTTCACTTCCTGTATATGTCATACAGTCCATCATGGCTCTTGTTCATGACTGAGTGGATCCAGTCGAGATGGGAATCTATGCGAACATATCTTGCCATATATACACCATTTAACCGAATATTATTGGACACGATTCCTCGCGCAACATTTTCACAAACCAGCGGTCCACCGGAGTCGCCCTGTGGGGGGTAAATAAATTATTTAAATTGTTAACAAGGTTAAGATTAAGTGCTGAAACTTTTGAAACATGAAACATTAATATTAAAAACATGAACCTTGCTTGGTCCTTTGGAGCCCTTGGTACATATCATATCATGTCCCATACACTCGTCTGCTGTAATGATGGTGACATTGACCTCTCTCAGTCTGTTTGACAGACAGTTGCATTGGAAATTCCTGCTACCCCAACCCATCACAGTGCAGTTGTGGGTGAACTTCTCATTCTTGGACTTCGGCAAGGCGATGGGCATCACATTGTTGTTTAACGTTGTTGGTGTAGCAAGCTGTTTGAGGTGCAGGCACAAGGTTTTACAAGGCAAATGGGACAAGGTCCTGAATGTGATTTTAGCCTTTCAACTTCTTACCTTTAAAAGCATGATGTCATTGGCAAAGGTGTTATTGTTGAAATCTGGGTGGACAAATTTTTTTGCAAACATGGCGTTTGCTGGAGTCAAAGCCTTTTTTCTGTTACTGACTCCGAGATACACCACCAGACTGTGCAGCCAGAGAATAGAAATTATTTTTTACCTCCTATCAGTCAGTATACACATATTTGCACAATATAAGTGTACAAACAGGTCCTGTGCTATTTTGGGAGCTGAAGCTATAAGGCTCTGTTGCCATTACAATAATGCTAAGACCTTAATCTATTTGGATCACTCTGCACCTGGTTACAGACGTAACTGTGTCGAATAATAAGGATAATGATTAACTGAAATAGTGACCCTGCCAAGTCCCGTACTGGACTGTCCCTTGTGTTCATAAACAAAACCTGCATCCTCCTTGTTTCCTCCTGTGAAAGGCAGAATCCATTATGAAGCAGTAATTCCAAGTACTTAGTTACGTAACGGTGGCATTTTGACCATTATTTCAGCTGGTCTGGAGAATAAACTGAGACAGATCCTGTTATTGCGCTTTGGTGTTTGGCAGCAAATGACCAAGTGATCTAATTCAGACTCACAATATTGCAACATTATGAAGGTTGGGAGGATATCATCATTTTTTTCTGATCTGAATTGTTATTTCTCTTTTTGTTATTTCACATTTGGCCACATTCCCATCTCGTGTAGTGTTATATATAACATTCATCAGGCTTTTCATCTGAAATAAAATCATCTGACAGAATATGAGACAATTCTTGGATTTATGGTTTTATCCCCACTTATCCTGGTCAAGGTTGTGAGGGATGGTCTAGAGCCTAGACTGAAATTTGCTGGAATAAACCCTGGACAGGGCTTTAGTCCAATGGCGGGTTCTCTTAGAACTTCACAAACCACTTGAGTTGTGGTTTTGATATGGTTTAGCCCATTTTAGTTTGTTACAAGGAAACTTTGCAATTCTAGTTTTCCATAACTACCATAATCTCTCCAACTAACTATTGTTGTCTCCTGTGTGAGGTTTGTCAAAACAAACTGTAAATGTAACGCAAAGTCAAATTTATTTGTATTTTTTACAACCTATAATTAATTATATAAACCTATAAAAACTTACACAAATAATAAACATAT